>PVIU01010258.1:0-70888 GCA_004026605.1 Ondatra zibethicus
GGGGTGGGCCTTGGACTTCCAACAGGGCAGGGCACCATGCCCTCTTTCAAGGAAGAAGGGGGAGGGAGGAGGGGTGGGGGGGTAGTGGGAGGGGACCGGGAGAAGGGGAAGAAAGGAAAAAAATTTATTTCTTTAATTATGTTCTTGAATGGAAAAAATAAAACAAAACAATGTATGGAAAAATAAATAAATAAATAAATATTAAAAAAAAAAAGGAACGCAGTCTTGGTCAAGGTGTGGCCTGCCCATCACTGGACTTCATATCTCAGCTCGGTTCTCTCCAGCAGGGTGTTCTGATAAAGAAGCCTCATTCTCATGTGAATGAGAAGGGGGCATCTGTCCTGTGAGGTTTTGTTCTTCTTGTAACTCAGAGTGACTAAAGTAATTCGCTTCTGTTCCTTCCATCAAAAATCTGTACAAAGCGAAGGCAGAGATGCCAGGCTAGCATGTGCTTTTGCTACCTGGAAGGCCCAGGTGAAGAGTGGGTACTTTCATTTAGCAAAGTTGGCTTTTGAGTGACTGTTTTGAGAAGAATCAGCTTCTTTGAAAAAAGGGGGAAACGAGTTAAAACAATAGGTAAGCGAATGTTCTAAGCTAGATACCGCCCATCTGAAGCCCCAAGACAGAAGTGCGTGGCACTGAGAGGACTACCCTGAATTGGGCATGGGTGCAGGGTGAGCTGAGGGCTGGGCAGGCTCCTTCTGTAATCTGTTCTCTCAGAAATTCTACAAACCTAAAGCTGCTTCTTTCTGATCACCTCATAAAGCAAGATTACCTTGATTTATTGAGGGAGAGCTGACATCTCCACGTGGGAAGTCCTCCAGCAGGCTGACTCTGGCTCTAAGAGTTTAATCAATTAAGCACTGCGACAGCAAGGATCCCTACTCAGGTTGTAGCATAGCCAATATCCTACTGTGTGATTTTGGTGGCTTTAAAGAGAATACTGCAGAGGGGCCTGTGTGTGTTATAGTATATCACCTATTGATCGTTTTTAGAGGCCAGCAAAAATGACTAGCAGCTGAAGGGAAGTGTTTAATAGAGGGGAAGCTTTGGGCTTATGGGACTTTGGGGACTTAAACGGCTTCTGGGGGGAAAAGTGATGAATGCAGAGCACTAAGGAAGAGGTTTTTCTCCATTACTTACCCAGGCATCCAGTGTTGGGTCTGACTGGGAAGTCTCTGATTCCTTTGTTCCAACGGGGCACTCGATGCAGTTATGACCTGTGGCATTGTATAGCTCCAGCCCATTGAAGGAATGCCTTTACCCAAAACAGCTTATGCAGTGGTTATACTGAGGATTCCATTCCTGGCTCCAGCTTTCCTGCCTCACTTTTTTTTTTCCTCACTTGTTTGGGGATGTTATCACCTGACCTAAAAAGACTTTGGGAAATGGCCAAGGTGATCACATGTCCATAATGCTGAACATACAGCATCTGGTATAGTACATAGAGTACACAACCAGTAAATGGCAGGCTGAATCCCTGTTCTCAGTGCACCCTCTCTTTTGAAGGGTCTGGATGGTGTGGTGAGCATGGTGACTTCTGTAGACCCAGGTCAATTCAGCTTCTGCTGACCACAAAACTTCTTGGATCAAGACTTATGGTTGCACAGTTCTGCTGGCAGCTTTGGTTGAACACTTACTGAGTGACAAACAGTATGCCATTTAGAGTGGAATTTCCATGCTGGCAGGGTGTGTCTCTCCACGAGGAG
Source organism: Ondatra zibethicus (assembly GCA_004026605.1). Lineage (NCBI taxonomy): Eukaryota > Metazoa > Chordata > Mammalia > Rodentia > Cricetidae > Ondatra > Ondatra zibethicus. The sequence continues at coordinate 1,710 of PVIU01010258.1, forward strand.
ACCACAGATACTTATGTGGAATAGTCTCAACAAGAGCTTTCCCCAGAGAGCTGCAGGTTACAAGAGAGAAACCAGGGACAGTTCTACTGAACTAGACTTTGAAGCATAAACATTTTGAAAAAGAAAGGATGCCCTGGCCAGATGGTACAATCTGAGCAGAGACCAACTTGTCTAAAGCAGGGTGGGTGGGAGTGAACAGGATTGCAAGACTTTGAGATAGCATGGTGGGGCCATAGTTTGTGTTCCCTTCTCCAGTCGGTTTTCTGCATTAGCAGTGCTTTTCTGCGTGCCAGAACTCCCTGCCTTTAGACTCTCTCCTCTCCTGCCCCATCCTTCTCCCCTTTCCCCTTTTTCCTCTCACCTCCTCCCCTTCTCCCTCTCTTTAGCCAAAGGCAAGCACTCACTCTTTTCTAAAGACTCCCTCACTCTGTGTACTTCCTTGTTTTCTCATCTTTTTTCTCAGAATTCCTACTCCTTTCTCATCATCCGAGAACCCTGCCTCCTCAGTCCCTTCACTGGCCTAATAACATCTACCCTGTGGTGTGTGTTTCTGGGTTGGAATGAACAGGTCGTCAGGGTTGTGTTATGAGAAACTGAAAGGTGAGGATGTAACAGAGGACATTTACCTTCTGGTTGGGTTCTAGGAATTTTTACAGGAAATGGAAGTTGCTTTAGCTTACACTAGACTAGGCCTGTTAGTCTTAGTCTGAGACCCACTGAGCCAGAGGGTGAACTTGAAAGTCCTGTGTAACTTGCTCTGTGGATACAGGAAAAATGCCAATAACATACAATGAGTTCATCTGAGCTTTGACTTAATGACTAGTGCCTACTTGTTTGAAAGAAAGCCATGTGCCTCTAAATGTTTCTCTTAGTGCCTATAAAATCATGTGTATGAAACACTCTTTGAAGTGGGGAATTGTAGTTAGCCTTGGTTCTCAGCACTGAGAGCGAACTGTTACTCTTGGAATATGTATATAAATAATATATAATGTGTGTAGGTGTTTTCAGCTGAGCTTACTGTCAGGGTGCAGCACGTTCACACAGGCCTGACTCCACCTCTGTGTCCCATCATGGTGTCCAAATGGGCACCGAGCACAGGAAGGGCATATTCATCCACCAAGTCAGCAGCTCTCAGACTTTTTGTATTGGAACCCCTTTATACAATTAAAAGTTAATGAGGTGGGACTGGGGGTGAAACTTGGAATTAGATCAGATGTTTAGTTCATTTAGGACCAATCCTCAGCACCAAAAAGGAGGGAGACTATTTGTTTGTCATTGTGTATTATCTTGATGTGAGGACTTTTGTTTCCTGTATAATTTCCAGGAGAACAAGGTGTGTCTATGTGACCTAAGCTGGCCTATAACTCTCAATCCTCCTGTTCCAGGCCCCTAAATACTGGCATTATAAGTGTGTTACGACCTGGTTAATAAAAATATATTGACAACTACAAAAAAATGTATTGTCTATTTCTAGAAATAGAAATGGAAATTTGTGTTTATTAAGTCATTGGAAAGAGTAGATCAGTTAGCATAAACATTTTTGTGAGAAAATAACCAGATTTTCTTTGAAATGTTAATGACAAGAGTAGCACTGATATACTTCCTCTTCTCCCCACCCCACTCCTATCCCACCCACAGCCCCCAGCTCTGAGGTAGGATGTGTTGTAGTCCAGACTGACCTTGAACTTTTTGTATTGAGCATGACCCCCGAGTACTAGGATTACAGGTGTGTACTTTCATGCCTGGTGTGTGCAGTGCTGGGGTGTCCTGGTTTTTGTGTGCCTGGGGTCTTGCACATGCTAGGTAAATGCTCTGCCACCTGAGCTGGAGCTCAGTCCTGTTGTTTTTGCACATCCCTGTCTGGCTAATAGAATATTCTAGGTCTTCATATCTGCTTCTGTACTCAGTTCATTACAATACATGTTTGGGTTGTAGTATAGGAAGAAAATTTGTCTTGACACAGATACATTATTGAAACAGAGGAGAGAATTCCCATACCCTTTTCACATAATTGTTGGTATTAATTTTCATTTATATCAAAATTCAAGTGATAGTTTTCCTAAAGGTTAATTGCAACATGAAATCAGAACTCCTTATTACAATGTGCACTTGTAAGGGAATAAGGGTAAAAGGAAAAGATGTTTTACTGTTACTATGAAAACAGTATAGGACCTTGGGGCCTAAAAGGAGCTTGGAGGTAGATGTGCCCACCACTGGCCCAGACCTGCACTTTGAGGAGGATCTCTGAGTTTGAATTCACTGTTCTAGCCCCATTTTTCTTGTCCTGGGGCCAAGGGGGTGGGCATGCAGATAGATATAGGGACAGCTTTTAGCACAGCCTGAGAAGAGGGGAAGAATGAAAATGGCAGAGAAACACACAGACTCCAGTGTCTGGTGACCCTGTCCCACATGTTCTAAATCCAGAGTGAGTGGCCAAACGCTAGGGGGTTAATGGAGATCTAGCTTTATATCCATGGTCTGTCTTCACAGCACCCACTCTTTCTTCTTTACTGTGGGAACTAGGGTCGCCTTGGACTGGCTTCCGTTATTGCCTCCTCTGCGTCCCTTTGTGTTTCTCACCCCAGCCTGTTTGGTCTTTCTTCCCCTGAGTCAGGGACCAGACTCCATTCTGTGGTCCTCCTGATTTTCTTCCAGGGAATTAGGCTGCTTCCTCTAAGATTCTGTGTTGTACCCAGACCCTTCCTAGGTGCACTCTTCCAGAGCCTTACTGTCAGTCCATCTGTGCTCTGGTGCTCAAGTCACTACTGAGACCCACCCCAGAGTGTGAGCTGTCACATTCAGCCTTGAGTTACTGCAACGTGAGCGTTTTGACACAATACATTATGGTAATGTACAGCACATAGAGACATTAACACTCCCGACTTTGACAGAGTATACTGTGAAGTCTTTGAAGGCACCATTATAATTTATCTTGTCACTCATGAGGAGATCTGGTTCAGCTTTAATGTAGATGAACACAGTGTGGCTTTTGTCTTATTTAATTGCTTGTGACCTTTTAATTGCTAATTTAACAAAATACCAGAGGGTTATATTTCAATTAAATTAATGATTTGGGGAGGGTTTTTGTATGTTTGTTTTTAAGACATTCTGGTTCTCTCTACTTTTCACTTTGAGAAGATAAAATGTCATCTTGAACAGAAGTAGGGTTTTAATATGAAGTTGATAGTACAATAATGATTTCCATATGCAAATGACATAATACCAAGTATCTTGCACGTGTGGTTGGGTTCCACCCTCTCCAAGGTACAGAAACACAAGGTTTACACACTAATCCGCTGCGTTTTCTGGTCCCTCAAACAGTGCTTTGCTTCAGGTAGCTCACTTGAGATAAAGCGCCTACTACAGATGCTGTTAATACACTGGGCTTGTCTACTTGTTCTGTTCCTTTGTGATCCTGAGGATCAAGAGCCTTTTCTCCCGGTACTCCTCATACTCTGCACTGCTGGATGGGTGAGACAGACACATGGACACACAGATAAACCCAACACTCAGTGGCACTCCTGGGCCCACCTGAAAACTGTCAGTGGGGCTTGGAGCTGCTGTTTCAGCAGCCAGAACATGAGGGAATGCAGGACAGCGCCTTCCCTGTTCCCTTGATGCTGTGCCTTCCTAATCTTAAGCGCCAGCATGCCCCTGTCAGGGCCATGACTTAGAACTCACTCAAGCATCAGGAAACCTAAGTCCTCGATGGGATGTGAATTTACCCTGGCAGAGAGTAGAAGGTCAATGTGTGAAGCATTAGTGTTGAACCAGCTCCAGCTATGAAAGGCTAAAATTAATAGAAGGAAATTGATAAGCCTTGCTGGTTATTCCATAGCTTAAGGCCCTGACTAAAATCCTATCATCTCATCTGCCCATTATTAACATTTCAGCAAAATATAAAGTTTTCATTAATCTCCCACAGTAAAGTTAGTCATGAAAACTGGCACTTGTTTGAGCTCTTAGGACACATTAGCTGGTGTATTAAACAGAACGTGTCCCTTCTTCAGCAGCTTCTGCAAGGAACTAAATCAATTTTCAGCCGCATTTATGCGCCACTTTATCTAAAAGCATCTGAATTATCATTTACAGCTAAGACGCTTTATTAGCAGCTGGCATTGAAATTGCTCAGTTTAAAAAAAATTGTATGTCACGTGTAGTAATTTTTAAATTGGTTTTAATCCAACATCATAAAATGTAAAAATCTTAAGTATGGGGTTTTGTTGTTGTTGTTGTTTTATTTTAGTAATTGGCATTTTAACATAATGAGCTATTACTCTTTCCAAATCAAATACCTGCAATGTTTAGAAAATAGCAATTAGTTACAGTTCCAGAAGCTGCAGAACTCAGGGCTAAGCTCTATCTATTGTGGTTCTCAGTTAAAAAAAAAAAAAAAAGGCTGAGTTGGACTTTAGTATTTAAGAAATAAAGAATGTTTTCGTTATAATTTTCATGTATAAAAATCCTAAGAAATGAATGCTTTTTGGCAGTTATGTTTCTGTTAAGATGTAGTTTTGACAAAGTAAAAGACTATGCTAAACTTTCCTCCCAGTTTTCATTCTGATGTCACATTTCTGAGGTCATGATCTGTCCCAAATCACTGGTGCTTCAAAGAATGAAACCAGTCCACAGATGGCTCTTGCCGAGGTCATGTCACTCAGTTTGTCCTGCAGTAGGACACTGGTTAAGTCACTGCCTCACACTGCACTTGCACTAGGCTCCTGCCTTCTGCGCACAGGAGTGAGAAGGACTGGAACAGGGGTGAACATCGCAATCACTGTGACTGCCCTCCTGTGGCTTACAGTCTGGAGGCAGAGATAGGTAATGACTTGGTGGTCACTGGCCTGTAGAAGATACAGATGCAGCGTCAGGAGCCATACTAGATTTGGGGGCTTGGAGTCAGGAAAGTCTCCTTTCTTGGAGCCTCATTTGACCAGGCTTTTGAGAAGGAATAGGAAGGAGAGTGGAAGGGACAGGGAGCAGGGCACTCTGAGCATGGAGGATGATGACATGTGTGGTATGCTCTAAGATAGGACTGTGTCCAAGGTGTGTCACATCCTTCCCATGGGAACAGCCTAACACAGGGCTGTATTGTTCTTATGAAAGACCATAGTGTTTGGAAACAAAACATACAGTTGCTAATAACTGAGTTCAGTGTAAAAGAAGAAGAAACAGACTTATTTTAAAAGTCAGCCTCTAGGCAAAGAAAAGCATGGAGTTGTCAGGCTGTGAAGATACCCAAAGCTAGTTAGTACTTTTGCTCCCACAAACTCTGTCTGAAGGAATTCTGGACATTTGCCTGTGGTTTGCCTTTATCTAGTGTGGCCTGGGGATATGGCTTAACTTCCCATCAGTTTAAGATGGAAAATTCCAGAACCTTCCATGTTGTCATGAGGTTTAACCTGAATAAAGTACTTGACATCGTGACTGACACGGGTAACACACTGCCTATTATTTATTTAGAAGTTTGGTATGACCACACCATTTGCCTGTGCTGTTCTCAGGAGAAACATAAAGATAAGTAAGAAACGTCCCTGGCCTTTGTGTGAAACTCCCACATTAGCACAAAGCAGCCACCAAGCAGTTGTAGGACAAGGCTGAGTCTGAGCCCCTCTGGATACCGTTAGTCATTTTATATATTAGATTCTTTACATGAATTTTGATGTTCTATGAATGTAAAAGACAAATTCACAGAGGTAGTCACTCACCGAAGATCACACAGCAAATTAGAGGTAGAGGTGAGAGTTGAACCAGGTCTGCTCAGCTCTGATCCAGTATATACCAGCCATTGTAGGTGTGTGTCAGAGCCACTAAAACAGATTTCATGGAAGTGGTCAAGTCCGTGCTAGCCTGGAGAAGGGAAAGATTTTGGCTGTTCTGAGGTACTTGGAGGAGTAGTGTAGGCCATGAACAAGGCCCAGCAACTGCGCTTCAGAAGTGTACATCCCAAACTCTGGGAACTAGCATTGGTTTGCCTTTGTCTGATGGAACCTTGGACCTAGAAGCAGTCTGCAGCAGTTGGGAGGATCTGAGATAGGTATTATGAAGACTGGTAAGAGATTGGAAAACTGTTCAGCCACTTAATAAGCTGGCCTGCTTTCACTGCCGGCTGTAGAAAGGACTTCATTGAAGGGGCCTGGGATCCAGAGAATGTTACAGAGCACCAGTCTTTGTCACCATGTCATATCACATGGTGTGAGTGAGTGACCAGAAGGCCTTGTGGCCAGACCATAGAGGCCGCCCAGCAGTGTGAAGGCCCGCGAGAGGCCTTGCCTGAGAGCATGAGCAGGATGCTGCCATTCTCTCCTCCTTGCCCAGCCAAGGGCCTGCCTTGGGGTAGGCAGTGTTTGTGGAATTAACTGTTGAATGATTAATACGTTAGCATTCTCTGTTTACTGGAATGGCATTATTAAGTCATCGCTCAGCCTTTTCTCCTCCAAATTAAATAGCCCGTATTATTTTAATTTATCCCAAAGCATTTTAAGCAGACACCATTTGCCAAGCCTCATGTAGCTTTATGTGTTAAACTGTTTTTTCCTCCCTAGGTTCAAGGGCAGACGGAGTTTTTGAGGAGGATTCACAAATTGACATCGCTACAGTACAGGATATGCTTAGCAGCCACCATTACAAGTCATTCAAAGTCAGCATGATCCACAGACTGCGGTTCACAACTGACGTGCAGTTAGGTGAGTGTGTGTGGAGATGCAGGGGAAGAAATAGCATGCAACTTTTATGTGACCTGGATGAGTAAAGAGAATTTGTTTTCTGAGGAAATGTTAAACAATGAAATTTAAAGCATGTCCTTTTCCCATCTGTCTTTTCTTCTTTTGAAAGAGAACTCATTTGAGACTATCTGCAAACTGACGGACCTGTGAGAAGTTTCGTGACTCCTCTGGTCCTGGGGATGTCCTCAGAGCTCCTGGGATGCTACAGGAGACCTGTCCTTATTCCCCAAGTTCATAGCTTCCATGTTTAGGAAGCTTCTCAGTGATCTCAGAGGTTATATTTAGGTCTCACTAGAAAATCCAATACTTGCTTTCAACAAATGTCTGGGCTTGATTTGTTCTTATTAAGCACTAAATTTCTGCTTTTACTTAATCCTAACAGGAATAGAAAATTTACCGTAATAGTCAACATGATATTAATACACCACCAGGGCTGTATTGTCTAGGTGTCCACTGTGTCTGCATCGCTGATCACTACTTCCCTTGTACTCTTTACTACCTAGAAGGTGGCAGTTTTTGCTGTCCCACTTGACAGAGGGCAGAGATAGCCTCATGACCAACTCACACAGGTTGGTGGTGGTGTCATGTGGAACCCAGGTCTGGCCAGCTCATATCTTCTGCCCACTAACAAAGATGCATGCAGAGGAGAAGCTGGGCGGGTACCAAGCTCACATAGCAAAGGAGTTGAATTGTTACCCTGCCATATCTCTCTCCTGTAGGGCCTTGTTTGCCTATTGCAAACATTCTAACATTGCTAAATTTATATTTCTTATAATAAAATCTCTGATATTGGTATTAATCTGAATCTAGCCTCAAAAAGCTCCTGCAGTATTCTTTCCCAACTGTATGTGTGTGCAGATCTGCCCACCTGTAGAGCTCAGGTGTCTTCCTTCAGTTGCTCTCTACCTTATTTTTCGAGACAGGGTCTCGGACTAACCCTGAGCTCACCAATTTGGCTAGACTGGCTGACCAGCATGTCCCAGGGTCCTGTCTTCCACACCCCAGTACTGGCCTTTCACTTGAGTTCTGGGAATCCAAACTCAAAGCTCTTATCACACGCATTTTACCAACTGAGTCATCTTCCCAGGCCCCTTCCCAGTTTCATTGACAGGAGCTTGCCATGTACTGAATGTTCAGCTTCGTGGTTAAGAGATGGGCAGCTAAGCCTCAACTGGCTTAAGGCTGTGGCTCCCTCACTAACTGCCGTGTAACCATAAATCAGGTTCCCTGTCTCTCTGAGCCTCGGTTCTGCCCTGTTCCAGGAGCTCAGCCAGAGCTAAATAGTAAGACCCTATCTCAACAACAAACTTAAGAACATAAAATTGCTGAGTGCTGTATGCACTGGGAGTGTTCATTTCTGATGTCTCATAGAGACAATGCAAAGGCTGCCCTGGAAGAAGCAGGAAAGCATTTCTCCAGCCTGTGCAGGTCCTCAGTTCAGAGTCTTCCCACCCCCAAAGAGGGGGGTTGGCTTCTGCCTGTATTTTGAATGCAAATGGCACCATAGGGAGTGATACTGTTAGAAAGTGTGGCCTTGTTGGAGGAAATGTGTCACTGGGGGTTGGCTTTGAGGTTTCAGATGCTCGAACTGGGCCCAGTGTCACTCTCTTCTGCTGCCTGCAAAACCAGATGTAGAACTCTCGGCTACCTCTCCAGCACCATGTCTGCTGGTGTGCCACCATGCTTCCCACTATGATGATAATGAAGTAAACCTCAGAAATGTAAGTCAGCCCCAATTAAATGTTTCCTTATAAAAATTGCTGTGGTCATTGTGTCTCTTCACAGCAATGAAACCCTAAGACAGTCTCCCCTCAAATGCTCAAGACAGCCTTGCTGCCATGAGTGGTTTCTGGAGGAGCTATATTTTCTTAGAGCTCTGCTTCCTTACACTGTGGGCCCTGACCCACATGGGTTTGCATAACTGAATGTGGAGATTTCAGAAGATCTGACGGTAGTGAAAGGTTTCTGTGTATACAACTAAAACTTGATTCAAAAACCGTGATGTAATAAATCTGAGGGGTTTGCCATGTTGGATCTTCTGATATAATTGCCACTGTGGTTATGAATACCCAACATCTGTACTCTGCAGTACTCATGTGTCACACCATCTCACACCAACAACATGAGCACCTCAGCTCAGATCTGAGCAGACTATTACATGTTATGAATTGCTGTGTTTGTACTATACATAAATTGTTTTCAGGCTAGAGAGATGGCTCAGTGGTTAAGATCATTCATGCTTTTCTAGAGGACCACACCCATGTTGTGGCTCGTAGCCATCTTAAATTCAATTCCAGGGGATCTGCATCCTCTTCTAACCTCCACACAAGCTGACATCTGAAGGCCCTGAGATGATTTGAGGCAGCAGGTCCATGTGGAACACTCGAGAGGAGGTCAGTCTCCCACATTTGTATCATAATAAAGTTCTCAGCAATGAGTGCTGCGACCACACACCTGTCGAGCAGCACGGGAACTGTAGTGGGGACTGTAAGAGGTCACCACCAACGCCTTTCAAAGGACAGACAGACATCTCCACTGGGTCTGGATAGCACTTGAACTGCCAGGTGCCCAGGATACGCGTCTGGGTGCCGTTACTGAATTTGATGTGCTGGCTGTGATGGCCACACCTGGAAAACCCATCCTCAGCTGTTCCTCTACCCTGTTTCTTTGAGACAGGATCTCTCGTTGAATCCGGAGCTTGCCAACTTGGCTGTGGTCTCCAGCAGTCCAGAAATTCTTTTGTTTCCACCTCCCTAACACTAGGAATACAGCTGTGCGCTGCCACACTTAGAGTTTTCACGTGGGTTCCAGAGAGTCAGATTTATGCTTGTACAGAAGAAAGCAAATGAGCTTCCTGCTCAGCCTGTGCCTGTGCCTTTTCTGATGGCTTCTTTCTAGGGATCCCTGCTTAACCTAGCTCTGATGCTTCTCCTTATCTATGTTGCCTTTTGCCACCTTTACTAGTTGCTCCAAACTGAGTTGCTCAGATTTGGAGATGCCTCTCCGAATCTTGTAGCCACAGTAGAGCCCTGTAAGATTGAAAAGGGATAAAGCTGGTGTTGCCCCTGTCCCTCTCCAGACAATGGAGAGGAATGGAGTTCTCTGAAGTGAGGCTGGGGAGTTCTCTGAAGTGAAGGACACTTGCAGTGGCGCACATGGTGCCCTCTGGTGGACAGACTCAGCCTGGGGCGTGTCTAAACAGCTGTAAAAATGTTTGTCTCTCTTAGATGCTAAGCTCAAACTTTGGCATCAAAAGCAGAAGCTTCACTGGTTACTCCTAAGGAATTTTATGACAGTCAGATAAACTGCCCTTGAGTATTGCATCATGTAATGAGTAAGTTTGTTCCCAAGTGTCTAGCATTAGAGTCTCCCACCTTAAAGAGTACATGACAACCCCTCAACTCTCACAACACACTTGCATACAACAATCCAGGAATTCTTTCCCAACATTCAGGGCATCAGACAGCACTCTCTTCTTAAGTATTCACATGAGCAGCTACATTCTGAGATCAGTAAATAATTTATTTTAGTTCACCTGACTAGCCAGGTGCTTCAGATCACTCCTGACACTGATGGAGAGTCTTCCCACCCATCCATCCTGTGTCAGTCAGATTAGAGATTTCCTCTGGCCCTGTGCTGAGTGCCTATCTGCAGCATTTGCCCAGCATCCCTGCTCACCCACAGAGAGCCACCATCCACTTGGAATCCATGGTACAAAGGCCCACACAGCAGAAGGTGGAAACCTGGGGCTCTGCCCTGCGGCTACAGCTGCCTGTCTTCTGATGGTGCAGAAGGGGCCCACGCTCTAGTTACCATCTGCCATTTGTTTCTAAGAAAGTCAGGGGATGAAAGGCACCAGACTTTGCCCTGTAAGACCCAAATGTAATTCAGTTTTCTACCAATCTATGACTGAAGCACTAGTGGAGTCTGTTAATAAAACCCATGACAAAAATCTAACTTAAGATATCGGCAAGAATGAATGGGAGATGGCTCAATTTGTATAGTGCCTGCACACAAACATTGAGGACCTAAGCTTAATACCCACCACCCATGTAAAAGCCAGGTCACAGTGGTATGTGTATATAATCACAGTGCTGGGGAGGCAGAGATAGAAGGATGCATGGGGCTTGCTGTGCCAGTCAAGATGCACTGGTGAGCTTCAGGTTCAGTAGGACCCTGTCTCAAAAACAAAGGTGATTGAGGAAAGCATCTTGCATTGACCTCCAGCTTCCACATGAATATGCACATGTGTTTCCAAGCACGCATGCACGCACGCATACAAGCACACATACACACACAAATACAAAAGAACCAAAAAACAAAACAACAACAAAAAAAAACAGGCTAGGAATGCAGCTCAAGGAGGAACACTTGCCTGTTCATGAGCCCTCGGTTCTAGCCCTAACACTATGATAATGTTGACCAATCGTAGTGAACTATCAGTAAGTTAGAGGCAGCTCTCAGTTAGCTTGTGTTTAATATGTACCTGGCACTTTGATAACCAGACTCTGTGTGCATTAATAGTTGGACTCACAGAACTGTTATCTGACATATCCACAGTTTACCTCAGGAAGCTGAGTGTAGGGACCTTTCCTGGATGCAAGCCCTCGCTGTGCTGGTACTCAAGTTCAGTAACAGTTCACAGCATACAGACCACTTTTGCTACCCCATTTAATCTACTTGGTACATCAACATTGTAGCCTCATTTCCTGACTGAGAAAACTGAGGCTCGAAGGATTGGATGAGATAATGCAGCATGCGAGAAACATGTAGCTATTATTTAATAGCTGCTAACTTGCTTTCCCTCCCATTCAGTCACCAGAACACACAGTAGGGTTTCAGGGGAATTGGGACAGAAGCCCAGTGTCAAACACCGAGACAGAGAAACCCTGTCTCAAAAGGGGACTGAGTACCAGTGGTGATCTAGGAAACTTGTAGTACGCCATCCCTAAGTATTTTTTTTTTTGGCACAAGGAGAAAGACTACACAGAAATTAAGGTGAGAAACAAGGCAGTGGGCCAAGGTACTGCCATAATAATGCTGCTCACTGCACAGCACATGCCTGACCATGTAACTCTGTCCTTGGCCTTATGCTATACCATTGTCTCAGAATAACCCCCTGGGATATGGGGGGGGGGATGCTTGCTGTGTAGCCCAGGCTGTGCTCAAAGTATCATAATTGCCATATTTAGAAAGTACAACCTCACAGAATTCAATTCTGATTTTCTCAACAGTCTCAGACCAGGTCATGTGGTAGCTGAGCCTCTTGTGCTAACTTGCCTCCTTTGCCATCTGTCATTGTAGACCCTTCTTCTCACATCACGAAAAAGATCGGTTAATCCACCCAGCTGTTATTTCATTCTCTAGTTAGAAGCCACAAGCAAGTGTTGTATGAAAGAAGAGAAGGTTAACACTCCTCTTGACAAGGATGGAAGAGGCCTTGGATCTAACAACACACATATGGTTAAGGCATTGCCACTTACTTTGTCGCATCTAACCACTGTTTATCAATAAAGAAATTACATTTAAAAAAGAAACCACAAGCAAGAACTCAAAAAAAGCTTTACTTCAATGTTTTTAGCCATGTGATAGGCACATTTAAGATGCATGTTAGCAACACAAGAGCAACCAGTGAGAACAGGTGACTACAGCCAGGTCTTTATTTCTCCTCGGACCATGTGGTGTTAGTAGTTCTGGGTGGCTGTGTGAACAAGACATTCTTTTCTGTGGTTTTTAGTCAGGTACTTGTGAAGTAAAGAATTTGTGTGCTCAAGAAGTAACTGAGCCTCCCTGTTCCTGGCCCTTTGCTGATTCTAAAGAGGTGTCATTCACTATTCCAGGTCACTACAGTGACCACAGGGGAACATCTACCATATCTGACTCCACATCCATGGGGTCACTTAATTCAGCAGTGGCAGCTCTGCTGCTCAGGGATGGCCTCTTGGATGTGACAGACAAAATCCAGTGTTGAATTTAAAACTGATGAAAACAGGTCAGAATTATGATGGTGGCCTCTGGGAAACCCTGTACACTAGAGCTTATTAACATGGTCCCTGGTTGAGGGAAGGTTCTGGTGACAGCAGGTGTCAGCATTTGTCAACAGCTTATCTTCTCCAAGTCCTCTCCCGGAGCCTCCCTTTGGAGGATTCCTATCCAGCAGTCTGGGGTTGCTCACAACAGTGTCAGGTTCTTGGGTGACTGAGAAGGAATTGAACATTGGAAAAGTGGAGATTGTACAGAACCATCACAGTAGAAGGAGCTGGAGTAGTATTCCAGAGAGTTCCTTTCCCTACCATACCCCCCAGACTACCCTTGATTCACTCCCTGTTCTTGGTGTTCAAACTACAGTAAGGTAGGGGGCCTATCCCTAGGAGGACCAGCTTTCCCCACCCCTCTGGCAGTGTGCGAAACAGTCCTGGGAAAGATCAGTCCTCCTTCTAAGCCGACTTCAAGGGCTCTCCTGAGGTGTCCACTTACTAGTAGAGTGTCTAGTGCTGGACTGCCTTCCACTCACAGAGAGCACTGCTGAGCGTATACAGCCTCAGGTCCCCTGGAATGGGTCCTCTCTGGTGCCTAGCCCTGTGGAAAATGCTGTTGTGCTGGCTGGGACCACCCGTTAGTCTTTATGCTCAGGTCAACAATCTAGTTGAGCACTTACCTGTCACCAGGTGTCACAGACCACACACTGGAGCTGCCAGCTTTTGTCTGAGTGCCCCACTGCTTTGAGATGATGAGCTTCTTAAATAGAGCCAGTACCCTCCTAGTTCCAGGGAAGCAGTGCTCCTCAGGTTACACTGACTTGTGCCTCCACATGATTTGCTCCTGTTTTGAGTGCCTAGCATATTGTTTCAGGGTGCATTTTATTCTGTGATGTAGTCCACCCGTGTGTGGCACGAGTGCTTGTCTGTTAAGCCCTGGCCTGGTAGTATGGAGAAATGAATTATGGTTGCAGCTCTGTCATTAATGGATAACATCAGACAAGTCATGTCCCTAGCCCTGAGCCTTGGCGTCTTCCTGTGGAGAATAAAAGCCCCAGACTGGGTGATCTCTGAGGTCTCATTAAGCCCAAACAGCCTGTGTGTCTGATCCTGTGTGTAAATTCAGACAAGTCTCAAAGACTTCTCTGACTGCTCTGTGATGCTATCGATTGCCACATATATTCAGCAAAAGCCACTCTGGTCAGGAGTTGTTCATTGGCACTCCCAGAGGGCTTTTCTGGGCTCCCCGGCTCTGTGTAACCTAAAGACTAGAGGATTATGGAACTGGATCAAAAACTGCTCCAGGATTTGACAACAGTGGGCTTTGTAGTCTCAGATTCAAAGTCATAAGAAATTGATGCATAAACCCCACTCCTGTATAAGCCAATAACCAGCAACTCAGAATATCCACTGAGTATGGAGTGGCAAATGCTGCCATGTTGCCAAAATGATGTCTCTTTTCCCTAAAGGTGGTATTTTAAGTGTGCCTGTTACCGCGTGTTTCCTCAGAGACAATGGAAACTGCTTTCTGGTACGGTCTTGATCCCAGTTTTGCAGTTTACTAACTTTTTACCTTTCTGGGGTTCATCTGTTTTTGCTAGTAATTTTTTATTTTATATATATTATATAGTACATACACACATAATGGTTTTATTAATTCTTTAAGAATTACACACAATGTATTTTGATCATATTCACCCCTTCCCTCAAATCCTTCTAGATCTTTCCCACCCCTCTTCCCACCAGCTTCATGTTTGCTCTCCCATGAGCGCTCTCTCTCTCTCTCTCTCTCTCTCTCTCTTTCTCTCTCTCTTATAAAAGCCCCTTGAGTCCAGTTTGTGTTGGCCAACTCCTCCAGGACATGGAGCCTGCCCTGGAGTGTTGTTGATATAGCAGGTGTCACACGATTAAAGAAAACTGGCTCTCCTCCTCTGAGTCCGGGTTCATCTTCAAGAATTGTAATAATGACTTGAGTTTCCTGCAGCAATGCAAGATGAGCGTTTGAATTGCTCCATCCCCCTGACATCCAAGGAGTTGACTCTTTCGTTACACCATTTATAAAAGGGGAATCTCAGGATCATGGAAAAAGAAGTTTCTTTATTCAAAATAACAACAGTGGGAATATACCCCCCCCGAAAATCCTGGTCTAAATGAATAACCTAGATACCTCACAGGTGGTCATTCCCTAGCATGAGTGTTGTAACCCTCCAGGTCAGAGAAATTTCTTCCAACTCCGAATGGAAGTCTTTGAGGTTACAGGAAGGTTTGTGCCATGAAGCGTGGTGATGGAGGTTATTGGAAAGATCCACAGTGACAGACAGGTTGGACTGCCCGGCTGGACAGGCATTCTACATTTTTGTGCTTTCAAGACTAACACAAAGCAGGTCCCAGGTACCCAGGCCTAGGGCCAGGCACATACTTGATCACATCCTTCCTTGGCTCCCTGACACCTAGTCCCAGCCCATGCCTGGCTCCTGACACTATTAAACATAGCTGGAGCCTATAGCTGTGGTGACTTGTGTTGCTTAGATAGAGTCATTTGGGAAGAAGGCGCCTCAGTTGAGAAAATACCTCTATAATATTGGTCTGTAGGCAAATCTGTGGGGGCATTTTCTTGATAATTGATGTGAGATGTCCCAGCCCACTATGGGAGATGCCATCCCTAGGCAGGTGGTCCAGTGTTGTATAAGAAAGCAAACTGAGCAAGCCAGGAGGAGCAGGCTAGTAAGCAGCATTCCTCCATTGGCTCTGCTTCAGTTTCTGCCTCCAGGTTCCTCCCATTTGAGTTCTTGATTTGCCTTCCCACCGTGATGACTGTGGTTGAGAGAGTAAGCCAGATAGATAAATCCTTTCCTCCCTAAGTATCAGAACAATAGAAAGTGACTCATGTGGTTCTCACAAGCCCCAAGGGTGGGGTCAGCGTCCTGTACTTCCTTTCCCAGGCTCAATAAAGCTTGATGGACTTAGGACTTTCAGAGTGCCTGGCCCTAACCACTTAGCACTGCTGCCTTCAGAGATAGAGGTGCTCAATGAACCAATATACACAGAAGGACCTGGGGTAGGGGCTTCCCAAAGCGGGTCCTCTGCTGCATCATCCTCTGGATGATGATAGACGGTGCTAATTTCCTTTTATGGAAATATTTTGGTTAGTTAGAACAGACGTGGGGCCCCTCGTGATAACTCCTTGGACAAATTGTTTCCCTGGAGAGTTGTAGCTGCATTAGAGTTGTGCTTTGTTTATTTTGAGCTGTCTTGTTAAGGAAGGATTTATATGCTGGCGTTGATGTAGGACAGCAATCAGGCCATGTTTTCTGCCTTTGACAGTTGGCGTGATAGTTTGCTTCCAGTGAAGTTTGACTCACTGTATCTGGAAGCTGTCAGTGTGGGAGCATGAAAAGGTCATGACGGATGGCGACGGATAAGTGAGTGGGGAAGAGAGCTGGTAAAGAAGACAAATGGCCTCTCACACTTCTGAGGGAAGGGCTGACCCTGGCCACTCCAGGCCAGCCCTGTGCTCTCCCTCTTTACCTGCCATGACTGAGACTGGGAAAGCCTGGACACCTCTGTGACAGTGGCAGGAGGCTGCATATGGCAGAGCCCAGAGGAGCCTTCCCAGCACCTCAGCCCCTGGGTACACGAGAACTTGTGGGTGGAATTGTTCTCCACTTTAGGGTCACCTCACAGTCGTCACTACAGACATCAGTATAGTCACCCTTCCCTACACTGTTGTTGGGGACTACAAACAAATTGTGAAATGGAAATGGTAGGGGAAAAAGTTAACTTTAAGTTTTTAAAGCAGTGATTATTTTGCTGAAACACAGGGACATGACTCAGCAATAAAAGTGTTTCCCAGCTGGCACGCCCGAGGCCTGAATTCAGTTTCCAGTACCACAAAGTAGGTAGGGTAGGTAGATGGATGGATGGATGGATGGATGGATAGAGGGATGGATGAAAATACTTTTGGGGACTGGAGAGATGGCTCAGAATTAAAAGCACTGGCTGCTCTTCCCTGAGTACCCACATTCGATTCCCAGTATCCACGTTTCTGCTAACAACTGCCTGTAACTCCAGCTCGAGGGGATCCAGGGCCCTCTTCTGACCTCTGCAGGCACCAGTCACACATGTCTGCAGGTACATAGACATACATGCGGGCAAAATGCCCATACACCTAAAATTAAAAATTAAAAAATACATATTGTTGGGTACATACTTCAGCATTGGTAAAGGACAGAGTCCCCTGCTAACCAGAATTAACTCAATGTTTAGAATGGCGCTTTTGAGATCTTTTCTGGAAACACACACACACTGTTCTGGGAAGAGAATCTAGGCCCTTGTGCATGTCAGGCAAGTACTCTACCACTGAGCACCTTTGCTAACCCTATATAAATATTTTTTTTCTTTCCTATTTCATTTGGTAGTGCGACACAAGAATTTTTTAAGTCACACTTCTCTTCTGCCCTGATTTTCCTTGGTTGTGCTGTATTTCATCATGGGTGTGTTACTCCTTAATGTAACTATTCGGTTTGAAGAAATATTAATGAAGGTCCACCTCCCTTCTTTCTTCATATGTTTATAATTTGAGTTGATTGAAATTATGTGTTAAAAATGACATGTTAAGGAGTCCCTCTGCATGTCCCAGAGATGTCACACAAAAACTTTACATATGAAAAGCATGCACAAACTGGGTAGTGGTGGCATGTGCCTTTAATCCCAGCACTCAGGAGGCAGAAGCAGACTGATATCTGTGAGTTCCAGGACAGCCAGGACACACAGAGAAACCCTGTCTTGAAAAACCAGAGAGAGAGAGAGAGAAAGAGAGGGGGTCTGGGAGGGAGGGAGGGAGGGAGGGAGGGAGGGAGGGAGGGAGGGAGCGAGGGAGCGCACTTGCACACAAAAGTCAGAAGAAAGAACAGTAATTGGATACTGTGCTGCCTTGCCAAATCTGAACATTTCCGTATACCCTGGTGAAAGTAGAGAAGGGAGGGCTGCAAGGCTGCTTGGGCAGAGTTTTTCTTTGTGTCTTCTTGACTCAAATCTGAGCAGCCCATGAGAGCCATCTGGGAACCAGACAGTTCTGGATTTGAAGATTGACTTTCCTACTTCCAAGCTCTCTGATGTCATCAAAGACCCCGGTCCCTCAGTATACATGTGATATAGAAGCCAGCACAGTTTCTGCTGACCAGTGTAGTGCCTGAGAGGATGGTCTCTGACACCAAATCTCCTGGCTTCAGATCCCAGGCCTCTTGTGAGTTGTGTGATCTTGACAGGTTCTTAGCCTTTCTGTGTTTCTGTTTCCTTATCTATAAAACAGAATGAGCAGAGAGGCCACTTCATGGGACTGCTGGAGTACACAGAGACTCCCGAGCCTTGGAAGCATCTAGTGGACACTTTAGTGCTCAGTGTGTTAATCTACTGTGGATATGTCATAAATGATGTGTGTGACAGTGGCATGCCTGCTGGGCCTAGGGACACTGTTCCACATGACCTGGAGCTGGAGCTGCTGAAAGGCAGTGAGCCTGCCAGGGTCACACCTTTGCCGGAGGCCTGGGCTGTAGCCTTAAGGATGGTGAGCCACAGAGAACGTGGCAGCAGCAGTCTTCTTTGGGCTCTGCAGTCACAAGGAAGCCCTGCTGCTCTGGCCCCACCTCCTCCTTTGCACACTTCAAGGGCTAAAGTGGCAAGTGGGTCCAGATGCACTGATTGACTTCCCTGATCAGAGTCCCACCAGCCTAGGTCCCATAGCCCCCACACACTGCATCCTAGCTCCAGCATCTTTATCCACAGCCTGGAGTAAACCTAACCAGCCTCTCTGCAGCAAGCTTCCAGCCTTCCAAGCAAAAAAGAAATTTAAAAAATAAAAAATGCTTGGGCTCCCAGAGGTCTCCATTTGCCTCCAGACTTAGATGTGCTCAGCGAGGTAGGGCCCTCCTTAGACTGCCACAGGCCCTCCCAGCCTGCTTGCACTTGTCCAGTAGGAACAACCAAGTCTGTGGGGCTTCACTCAGCTTTAAGAAGCATAGAGAGTCACAGTTCCCCATTGTGTGGTTATTTAATGCACAAAGGTTTTTTCCCATCAGGAAAGATTCTCCTACAGGTTCCTTTAAATAGTGACTCCTGGAGGCAGGCAAGAGTTTTACAGATCATTAACTACCTGACTGAAAGCCTGCAGGGCACGGAAACTTAAAACTGAAGTGTCGGGAGCCCCTGCCAATTACAGATCAATCCAGAATGAAGACAGAGTATCACTGGAACCAAATCAGTGGGAAAATGTAATTCGATTCAGGAAAAAGTCTCATGTGCATATTGCTTTGTGGAGCACACCAATTGTTTAAATGATGTTCCACCTGTCTGCCCTTCTTGAGCCTCTTGCATTCACCTCCCGTATCTCCATCCCCAAGCTGCAGTCTTGGGGTTCCCTTCCACAAACTGCACCAGTGGCAGTAACCTCAGGAAAGGGTGTCATTGGGAAAGAGTTCTGTGGCCAAGTGGAGTGTAGGCAACTGATGCACAGATACAGTAGGTAATGGATGAACTATGTGCTAACAATTTGCAGATAAAAATAATGGAAGTTAAAAGTGTACTTTACATGATAAAAGAAAGATGAAAGAGGATGAGCAGTCTGTTACATCTGAGATGGTTACAGGAGTCCTGCTTTGTGAAGTAGGCTCTGTTGAAAAGATTGATGCAATGGGGAGTGACCTTGGCTTGGAGCAGGAGCTGGTGATGTATGTATGAGCATCCCTCTGCTAAATGGACCCAGATTTGTAGCACTAATATACATGGGAGCCCAGAACCAAACTCAGTATGGCAATAAATCAACAGCCACTTTGGGTGTCATTTCTGGTTTATATTCCACTATTGTTCTATCACTTTAATTCATGTCACTATCATCTTTTCATCTGGAACAGTTTTATATAATTTTCCAGTGGAGTTACCTGACAAATCCTATCAAATTAACAAGGTACATTAACAGTATTGACTGACTGCGGCTTCAGGAGTTGCGTGGCCTTAGAACAAAATTTTAACCATCTCGTCTGGTGGTGATTGTTTTTTCCTTTCTTTCTGAAAGAGGAATGTGGGGCAGGGTTTATTTCCACATAAGAGATATGCACATTTATTTTGCTCTGTTCGTTTTGACTGTTATAAATGTCAAAATAAGAAGCAGATAAGGAGGGGAAACTCTGCTCATATGAACACACACCCTATCACCACAGCATACACTCACATGATCACACACCCTATTGCCACAGTGTGCTCTCCGTGAACGCTTACCCTGTTTTCACAGTGTACACTCACACGATCTCACACCCCATTGTCACAGTGTACTCTCAGTGAACGCTCACCTCGTTACCACTGCCATGGCTTAAGTACTTGTCTCCTTTCAGATAACTATAGAGATGTCCAGATCCTTAACAATTGATGACCAAATTGGAGGCAGGAGTGTAGTGGGATAGTCATAATCTATTTCAAGTGAAATGGAAATCCTCCATACCTGAGATCCAGAGTCCTTTGGACTTAGGACATTATGCCTAATTGAAATATGTTGCTTCTGAAATATGTCCAGTGCAAACCCAGCATTAGGTTAATAAAATAAATAAATGAAAATAATTGCTGGGCTCTACCAAAGATGACAGGGCTAGCAGCCATCCCTGCACGTCTCCTCTGTCCCCACCATCCGCACATGGCCTTCTTCCTTTGTCTAACTGGTTTTGAAATGAATCTACTCACAAAACATTACAATGGATGGGGGGGGACAAAATCCAATAATGGAGATTGTATTTATTTTCATTTCTCTTTTACATTTAAATTTGCTGCCAGGTTGTGGTGTCGTGTGTGTCTGTGCTTTGGTTGGGGGTGGGGCTATTAACTGAGCTGGGTTTGGGTGGGGTTTTATCCTCTTTTGAGATAATCTTTCTCACAAGCCCTGCTTGTCTTTTTATGTATGTGCAACTGATTTTTTCAGGGTGTTTTTTTTTTTAATCTTGACTTTTTTTTCCCCACTTTGACCCTGGGCTTAAACTATGACCACCTAAAAATTAATTACTTTTAAGACTCCCTGTGGGGCTCACTCCAGAACACACACGAAAGGTTTACATCTCACTCCGTGAACAGATTTCTCCTTTCAGCAAAAGAAGACTTCTGGACTAGATTCAGTGTGTCAGACAGACCATGTCATCTCAGAAATACCCAGAGGGCACTTCCAATGGACCCCTGCACCTCATTTGTTCCTGGTCATTGTCCAGCAGAGAAAATGCTGCAGTCTCTCCCTCAACAGAGAGGAGAGGACCACCCCCACCTGAAAGGCAGGCTTTGAGATTTGAATTCAGAGGTTTTGTGTAAAGACCCTTTGCTCCCCCTGTGGCTTCCCTTAAATGTTACTGGAGAAATTATTTGGTGTCACAGAGGAAAGTTCTGCCTCCTCCCTTCCATTTTTAATGTAAATTTTTTCTAGATCAGAAACTCTTTATTGGTAACATAATCTATTCCTTAGTGTCTTGATCAGAACTATCTTATCTTTACATGGCCCTCTGTTGTAGTATATGTCATTACAGTATAGCTGTAGTGGTATTAGCAGTCTGTGTCTCTGTTGTTTCAGAGAAAAATCACGTCTCCAAACGGCTTTCAGCATTCCTTCTCGCTTACCCGGGTGGCCACACTGGGAGAGTCTCAGATCCTGTTTAGAAGCCTTGCCTGTTGGGAGAATCAATTCCTCTAGCCCTAAGAGCTCATGATTGTTACGCTGAAGTCACTGCCACCTTCCTCACTTCATGGCGTCTTTTTGTCCCCATTCCTTGACCTTACAGGTATCTCTGGAGACAAAGTAGAGATAGACCCTGTTACGAATCAGAAAGCCAGCACTAAGTTTTGGATTAAACAGAAGCCCATCTCAATCGATTCTGATCTGCTCTGTGCCTGTGACCTTGCCGAGGAAAAGAGCCCCAGTGAGTAGTCCTTTATTTATGTCTCCTTTTCTCGCCCCTCCTCCCTGGGCGCCGGTGCTGTGAGAATATATGGCCACCATGTCCTTTTTTCCTTGAGCCTGTTTAATTCATTACCAGAAATTTCTTTTAATCAAACAGGATTGTATTATGGTACCTAGAGCCTAATGTGAGCCCCATCTTGCTCCATCTTGCTGTCAACAGACCCTTGAGGCACCGTGCTCTGGGGGCTAGGTCACCAGGCAGGTTCCTGCTGGGAATTTGCACTTGGGAGAGTCCTCCATTTACTTTGTGTTCCTGTCCCTTTCCATTGTGGGGAACATGACCAGTCAGCCTTCTGTGCCATACCAGTGGAAGTTGGAGATCCTGTAGCAGCCAGAGGCTAAATTTAGGCATCCGTCATGCTGGAAGTGTCAGCATGTCAGTGACGTCTGCCTGCTCCTACAGAAGAGGCTACTACTGGGCTGGCATTCTTCCACTAAACCATCCAAGCAGATACCATTTGGGCATGTTATAGTTTTGAAGTTAAGTAATTGAATGTGGTATTTAGATTAATCACTTAATCATTTTTTAGGAATCCAGCAAAATGGACAGTTCAGAGTTGAGCCTCTCTTGTGAAAGCAAGCAACCAAAACTTTTTACGTGCATAGGGAAGACTGGCAAACAGGGTTCTCAGACTGCTGCATCTCAGCATTTCCTGTCACCCGGAACTCACCCCAGTAGCTCTGGCTTGGTGACTGGAGGTACATACTGAGCGTCTAATTTGGGGACCTATGTTCCCATGTCTGAATTTGAGGACAAATGTTATGAGGGATTATATGCTCAGAAGAAACACTAGGAAAGGCCAAGGCCAGGAACTGTTTATAGTGTGGCTCCTTTCCAGAGTCATCATGACTGAAAGGCCTTCCAGTGCTGAGCCCTCAGCATAGCTTCATGCCCCTCCCCCATGATCAGTGTTTAATTTCATTGTCAAATCCAGCTATGAAAAAGCTTTCAGCTCAGCCTCCAATTAGGCAGGAAAAGAAAGCTTAGTAGGTAGAAAGAGACATTCTTGTCCTCTTCTGCCCTGCCATCTACTGTCACCCCAGTGAGGCTCTGACTTCAGTGCACTTGCCAACAGAGGCCCATGAGAAATGTGCTTGCTGCTTCTGGAGCCTAAAGGCTGCTAGGCCCTCTGCCGTGAGTAAGCCCTGATCCCATCCACCCCATCTTGGTGCCCCCAGAATAAGTGTGTTTGTCCTGGCACCTTCCTTCCTAAGCAGTGAGGGTGCTTTGAAGAAACACCTTATAACTTGTCTCAGATACGGCAAATGGTTGCCTGCATGTTGCTTAGAGACCTAACCTGGAGTGGAAAGTTGAGGGAGGAACGAGAACCATATTTGGGCTCCCTCTCTTTCACAGACACTTGCTGTGCCTAGAAGAGCTGTAACCCAGGCACTGGAAAGGTGCCGATGTCGCATGCCCAGCCAGCAGGAGAGGAGGAAGGCCTCAGGCAGGAGGTCATGTTCATGGGCCTCATCCTCAGTTAAGGGTCAGAGCACGCAGGGCCATCTTTTCACTGGGGACAGTTTCTCTGGGGTCCTTCCTCTCTCACACATGTCCCAGTGTGCAAACCAGCTAAATAGCTTTTGGGGGTCGGGAGTATCCCCGTCTCAATGCTCAGTCCTCTGTAGCAGTGCTTTTCAAGCCTTTGTCTCTGCCTCAAAGGTGACATGGGGACCTGTGGGCAATGGGGACCTGTAGGCAGTGGGGTAGTGTTTGAGAACTCCAAACTTAGGACTTTCACAAGTGAAGAGGCGACACTTGATTCTATGCATGCCTGTAACCCTTGCTTCAGTCAGAGAAGGAGCCAAAGAGGATTGCTGGGACTTGGTGGCTTCCAGCCCAGCTTAGAAAAAAAATGAGCCCCATGTTCAGAGAGACCTCACCTTAAAGTGATAGGCAAAGAGTAATATTGAAGGACATTTGACACCTTCTTCTGGCGTCCATACACACATGTACACAGACACTCACACAGACACACACAAATATAATCTTTTTTAAAGCAAAAGATTTTAAAATTATAGACTTGCAAAATAAAGCTATGACTCCTCAGCACAACCTTTACTGACGTTGAAAGCCACTAACCACTCAGGCCAGAATTTCCCATCTAGAACTCAGGCTGTGAGATACAGTCACACAATAAGTTGTGTTCTTCTGCTATTGTGACTATCTGGAACCTTCCACCCTGGCCCTACTGCTGACTTAGGGTCATTGCCACCTTCCCTCGTTTATTCCACTCATTTCCATTCATTGCCCCAGGATTTTGTTTTGTTTTGTTTAGGGTGGGGCGGTTGGTTTTTTGGTTTGTTTGTTTGGGTTTTTGTTGTTGTTGTTTTGGGAGGGGTTGAGACAGGGTTTCTCTGTGTAACAGTCCTAGCTTTGTAGACCTGGCTGGCCTCGAACTCACTGAGATCCACCTGCCTCTGCCTCCCAAGTACTGGGCCCAACGCCCCAGAAATTTGTTTAGACGGCTGGACAAATGCAGTGTGCTGCATTATCTCTTTAGAGTCGCCCCCCCAACCCCCACCCCGCTTCCTGTCCTAAGTCCCCATGGAGCTAATTGGCCCAGCAATCCTTGTAGCTGTCTACAGTGAATATTGGTCAACTTGAAACTGAACTGAATGAACCAGGATTGAGGAATCAAAAATTGTTCCCTGTAATTCTTGTAAAGTGTCCACACACGGGTGTTAGTAAATGAATCAGATCGACATTGTGTGTTTTTATGATTTCCAGTATCTTTACTAAATTAATTCAGCGGCTGGATCTAAAAAGCCCCTCCTCACAGCCTCACCAGACTGCAGGGTTAATCTACGGGGCTGCTGCTTTCTCTTTCTTGCTTTTTTTTTTTCCTAAAGGATTAATGGTAACCCTTTTTATCTTTTATGTCTTTTGAACCTTAGAAAAAAGTTATTTTAGCAGCACTAAAGAAATGAAAGTCACTATATTTCATAAGTTTAGCCTGTGATTTTTATCAGCATAGTGATGTATGTTTGTTGCTGAGTTTACATCAAAAATTATTCTTAGGGCCTCTTGAATGAATTATGGCAAAGAGAAACAGTCTAGAAGTAGATAAGGTTTTTGATTTCTGCAATATATTCTCTTTTTCATGTTTTTATCTCTTATAACACAAGTGTCTTCCCAGAGACTGGAACGTGTGACCAACTGGAATAATTTAGTTGTGAAAACAGAGCAGACGTGTTATTAAGCAGCCTGCTTCACAAAAAGGCGTTAAGTGTAGGGAGGATAATGAAGCTATCCCCGTTTTTACTTGAGACATGTTTGTCAGAATTTTGAACAGAAAAGAAATGTTTTAAACCCTTCGAATACGGTCATTTTGCAGGGTTTATGGAGAAAGCTGCTGTCACACCATTCATCTGGTCGTCATGAGAAGCACAGCTCAGGTTTAATTGATGCCACATCCCGAAAATGTGTGAATAGCTGACTTGGCAAAGGGGCTGAGCATTTGCACGGGGAAAGGCAGAATTACAGACTGGAAACAGTGCAGCCCAGCTCCCAGCAGCAGCTCTGTGTGCTTCTGCACCCTACTTCTCCCTCTTAGGCCAGCGTTCAGAGGGAAGATTTATCACTCTGTCCCTGTGAGTGTTTAAGGACCTGGAACTTAATGACTAAATAGATACAAGCCTTAAAAAACCTGCATGGATAAATACAGACTCAGAAGAATTCAGAAAATCCGTGTGAGAGCCCTGCGAAATTAAGAATCAGTTTTCTCTTGATTTAGGGAAGGAGAAAGCCCTGCCTTTATTATTTAAATAATCAGTGTGTTCTCAGTCTGGCTTGCCTCTCCTTAGGGTTTCTGGTGCTATTTTGAAGGGTTCCAACAAAGGTCTTTTTTAAAAAAAAAAAATGAATTTTAATGTCTCTTACTAGATCTAGATTAGACATGAGCTATGGATGGTCAGCTTCTTAAAAAGAGCTAGCTTCCATCCTGGTACTGAACAAAGTCAGAGACCTTCTGTGACACAGGATACTTGAGCTGTGTGTCGTGCTTCCAAACTCCATCACGCTGGGTCTGGTCTCCTCAAAAGGATCTTGTTCAGGTTCAGGGTCTTTAGGAAGCTGCCCATCATTAGGAAATCAGATTTAAACCTTAATAAAGTAGCTGTCATCTTTATAGCTGAAAAACGCTCTGTGTTTCAGTTGAGATAATACTCAGTCTTAAGGAAGCAGCAGAATAGAGGTAACCTGATTATGTTTCTTGCAATAGTATAATTTAAAGAAAATCTGATTCTGCCAATGCTGTGGTTATATTGGTGGAAGGTGTTCTGCTTTGCTTTGCTTTTTTGTCCAAAACTGTTTGGACCCAAAATAAGAACTCTCTGGGGTTAGGAGCTATGGCAACAACTCCAGTAAGTAGAACCACTGGGTACTAGAGACAGGATTCAGCTAAGACCAAGAGCTGAGCCAGCTGGGCTTATTGGTGACCTCTCATTTACATGAATCTTTCTTTTCATAAGTACTTGACAAGATCTGTAAAGTAGTGTATTTAATTTACTAATTAAATTAAAGCTACTGAATAATGATTTGTCCACATTGATTTAGCTTAAATGGAAAAGATTAGCTTTGTTGTGATCTTGAGCGGTCTTAATGGCCAAGCCAGTTAGACACAAAGGCCCCTTGTGTCTTGTGGGTCAGAGTACATAGGTAAGCCAGGCTGTGATTGAATTGTTCGAACCTCACCCTGCGTCCAGCTCTCCTCTGCCTCCCGTTCTATTGTTGCACTGGGCTTAAGAGAATGTTAACGCGGTAATAGGCACAGGGCCTTCCCCATTATACGCCTTGCTATCGAACGGTTCTGCATGACTAGTTAAAGAAGATGGCAAGAAGATTAATGAAAGCCAGGCTAATGCAGAAGGGGGTACTTTTGCAAGACTTCTACTGAGGAGATATTAGAACTGAACCAGAGCTTGGCTTTTTCTTTATCCTGTGACCTTTGAACCTGCCTTACTGTTGAAAGCTGCCAGGGAAGTCGACATTTTGATTGATGTTGGTACACGAGTCAGTCTTTCCCATTGAATTCCACATCTGCGCGAAAATAGCTTTTCCAGCAGAATTCATACTGGCTAGAGGTGATAGCCAAATTGATGGCTGAAATGCTTTTATGTAGTTTTCATTTAAACCTAAAAGCACTTGATGGTTTATTCAGTATCCAGTTTTCACAGATTATATGTGTTCACTTACATGCTCTTAATGGTTTTATCAACCTGGAGAGAAAGACAAGTGTTAGGAATGTTCAAAGATTTGCAGACAGAGCTCCAACCAGACTTCATGAGGAGCAGAAGCAGTCATCGGGCAAAGTCGTCACCATCCTTAAAACAGGAAAATCCACCTGAGCACTCAGGGCAGCAGACTTTACGGTCTGTGTAAATAAAGCAGAGCAACTGGCTGGCTTTAGAAAGCTCTGAAAGGAGCTCTGAAATTGCACCTCTGTCTGTCCACTGAGCTCTCTGCCCTTCTGAGACACTGGCATTCCATTTGGAAGGGATTGGCGTGGGCTCCCTGTAAGCAATCCCTCTTCATGTGTCCTTGCTGACTCTCCTATATGGGATTTCATGTCTGATTGTGTGGCATTCCCCCTGCCCCTCTCCCAATAAAAGCAAGCAGAAAAGGTGGCAGAGGGATCAAGGTTTTGTGCTAAAGTCACTTGGCACACCTCAGTCCAGGCAGCAAACCCACTGACCACCTGCTCTCTTTTCTCCGTTTGACAGGGCAGCTCCAGCAGAGACCACACATATCCTCACTTTTCCAACATGAATTAGGTACCCTAGTTCAGCTTCCTGGGATATTTGTCATTCTTTACATGGCCCTGAGAAGTAGGTGAGGTGGGTGGTGGGTATCCATGGCCATGCTGCCATACAGTAGGCACCTGTGTCTATGCCTTAGTGGCTTACATCCTACCTTCAGGCTCTGTTGACTCTCAGATCTGGCCTCATACATTAGAGAGTCCAGCAGTGTTAGGCTTTTTTGTATCTGACATGGACTCATTTCCTAAGTTCCATATCAAATACAGTGAATGCTGCCTGGTGGCAGAGCAATGGACTCTCCTGAATTAAATGCCCCAGTTATTGTATTGCTCTGGAGCACGATCAGAAGCAGGATGCCTCTCCTCTTAACAGATATGTTCCCTAGCCCTATTAAAAGGGGTCTTCATCTAGCCTGTCAAAGGGAGTCTGCTGGGGTTTTTTAGTTTAATTACACTATCCAATTAAAACTCCTTGCTGCATTTGGATGCGCCTCTCCTTGGGCCTGAGTGGATATGACATTTACAAGGCTCGCCTTTCAAGCAGACAATAGTGTGATTGATGAGGTGCACATTCAGTGAAGGAGGCGAGCGCCTGCAAAGTGCTACTGAGTGCACTTGCATTTATTTATCGTCTCCTTCCTAAACCATGGAATCCAGGAGCGTGAGTTTGAGCAACCAGGGGACTGCCTCAGTTTCTCCAAGACTGTGGAAGGGAAAGACTCAGTGTGGCTCAGGATAAAGGTAGAGGAAAAACTGTGGACATGGGATTTCATGTGGCCAGAAGCCAGCTCCAAGCCCTAGGCTCTCTGATGGCTGTAATAACCTGTAACTTTAAGCTGTATCTGTTTAAGACCATTCATAGGGGCTGGTGAACAATGGCCAGGCCTCTGAGAGCACAGCTTCCCAGAATGTCTCCCATCCACCGCCCTCTGCTGTGGGGCTGCACCTGACTTTTACCACTGATGCTCCCACGCCCATTGCCCAAAAACTCCTGGCTCCACTATAGTCACAGCTCATGGCTTCGGAATCAGCCAGAGGAATTGTGCATCTTCAGCAAAGGGACTTAGAAACATGGGGAACTTGGAAGATTCTAAAACAACCACTGCTGTTTAACCTGGATGTGTAGTTAAATGGGGACACATGCTTGTCTCTATACTGCCTGACCGGTGGAGGGTCAGCCCTATGAAGTTAGGAGGTATGAAGTTGTCCTAAGAGCCAGAAAGACACCAGTGACTGCAGTGAAGGCTTATAGGGCTGTGTGACTGTCTGTTGTGTAAAACTGACTGCTGCTGAGGGACTAGGCTCTTTTTTTTTAATTGATATTTATTGAGCTCTACATTTTTCTCTGTTCCCCTCCCCCCTTCAATCCTCCACCAAGGTCCCATTGCTCCCAGTTTACTCAGGAGATCGTGTCTCTTTCTACTTTCTTCTTTCTTCCCATATAGATTATATCTATGTAAGTCTCTCCTAGTGTCCTCATTGTCGTCTAAGTTCTCTGAGATTGTGGTTTGTAGGCTGGCTTTCTTTGCTTTATATTTAAAAACCACCTATGAGTGAGTACATGTGATAATTGTCTTTCTGTGTCTGGGTTACCTCACTCAAAATAATGTTTTCTAGCTCCATCCATTTTCCTGCAAAATTCAAGCTGTCGTTATTTTTTTCTTCTGTGTAGTACTCCATTATGTAGATGTAGCACTTTTCTTTTATCCATTCCTCGACCAAAGGGCATTTAGGTTGTTTCCAGGTTCTGGCTATGACAAACAAAGCTGCTACGAACATAGTTGAGCACATGTCCTTGTGGCACTATTGAGCACCCTTTGGATAGATACCCAAAAGTGGTATTACTGGGTCTTGAGGAAGGCTGTTTCCTAATTTTCTGAGAAATAGCCACACTGACATCCAAAGAGGTTGTACCAGCTTGCATTCCCACCAGCAATGCAGAAGTGTTCCCTTTCCCCCACAACCTCTCCAGCATAAGTTGTCATCAGTGTTTTTGATCTTGGCCATTCTTACAGGTGTAAGATGGAATCTCAGAGTTGTTTTGATTTGCATTTTGTTGAACATTTCCTTAAGTATCTTTCAGCCATTTTAGATTCCTCTGTTGAGAGTTCTCTGTTTAGGTTTCTACTCCATTTTTTTTTTATTGAATTACGTGATTTTTGGTGTCCAATTTCTTGAGTTCTTTGTATATTTTGGAGATCAGACCTCTGTCTGATGTGGGGTTAGTGAAGATCTTTTCCCATTCTGTGGGCTGTCGTTTTGTCTTCTTTACCATGTCCTTTGCTTTACAGAAGCTTTTCAGTTTCAGGAGTTCCTATTTATTAATTGTTTCTCTCAGTGTCTGTGCTGCTGGGGTTCTATTTAGGAAGTGGTTCCCTGTGCCAATGCGTTCAAGTGTACTTCCCACTTTCTCTTCTATAAGGTTCAGTGTGGCTGGCTTTATGTTGAGGTCTTTGATCCATTTGGACTTGAGTTTTATGCACGGTGATAGATATGGGTCTATTTTCATTCTTCTACATGTTGATATCCAGTTATGCCAGCACCACTTGTTAAATATGCTTTCTTTTTTCCATTTGATATTTTTTGCTTCTTTATCAAGAAGATGTGTGGATTGGTATCCAGGTCTTCTATTCGGTTCCACTGGTCCTCCTGTCTGTTCTAATGCCAGTACCAGGCTGTTTTCAGTACTGTAGCTCTGTAGTAGAGTTTGAAGTCAGGGATTGTGATGCCTCCAGAAGTTCTTTTATTGCACAGGATTGTTTTGGCTATCCTGGGTTTTTTGCTTTTCCAAATGAGTACCCTTCTTTCGAGGTCTTTGAAGAATTTTGCTGGGATTTTGATGGGCATTGTGTTGAATCTGTAGGTTGCTTTTGGTAAGATTGCCATTTTTACTATGTTAATTCTGCCTACCCAAGAGCATGGGAGATCTTTCCACTTTCTGGTGTCTTCTTCAATTTCCTTCTTCAAAGATTTAAAGTTCTTGTCATACAAGTTTTCCACGGGACTAGGCTCTTACCAGTAAGAAGTAAAGAATGCGCTACCATTAGCTGGTATTTTAGAGGAGTGGGCATGTGGTCCTGTGTCTAAGTTCTCACTAAACAGTCGGCTCGCGTCTTACGAGCCCATCATAACAAGTCAAGGGAGAGCAGGAAATTTGCACACATTAGTATTTGCTAGGCTTTTATTACCGTTCCCCTCAAACTCGTTCTCTCTTGATGATTAACACAAGAAGAAACAGTGAGACAGGGAAGAATTTAGACTGTTGCTGTGAAACAGAAGGAGCTGGACAGAGTCAGTTTCCTTCTGCTTCTGCCAAGCTCCCTGGTTTATTTTATTTACTTTAGGTTTGGTGTTGGGGGAGGAGTTGTTTTTGTGCTTTATCTTATTTTGTTGTGGTTTGTTTGTGTCTTGTTATTTTTGAGACTGGGTCTGACTGTACAGCCTTGGCTAGCCTCGGGAGTTCTGTATGTGTGTTTCTGTTTAGGAGTCTGGAGCAGATTTTTCTCTACCTGTTAAAGAATTAAAAGGCAGAGGGACTCTCCAGTGCAACAGGCAGCAGCAGGAACCTCTCAGACACAGCAAACAGAACCCGCCGTGAAGAACAGCTTTATTAGAAATGGGGAGACACACAGTGAGGCACACAGAGCCAGCTGCTTAAAAGCTGTTTCAAGTCTTTGGAGGAGCTTCCTCCCCTAATTTAGAATTTAAAGAAAGACAGGAGGCTGATTGGTCCACAACTGTTGTGTAAACATGTCCTAATCCTACCTAGCCTTGAACTTCTGAGCCAGTCTACCAGCTGGAGACCTCCTGGAAGGAGAAAAGGCACACTAGGAAGAAACTTGTTATCATAGAAATCAGTATCTTTGTTACCTAGTCCTATGCCACCACAGGCACCCATCTGTCTGCCTGTCAGGAAATCTGTCCAACTTCTAGTCCTCCTGTAGCCCAGGCTGGCCTCACACTCACAGAGATCCACCTACCTCCACCTCTGTTTCCAGAGCACTGGGATTAGAGGCCTGTGCCACCACACCCCACTGGGTGTGTTTGTTGTTTTAATCTCACTTGCTCTGGTGCCAGGCTGGCCTAGAACTCTGTGTGTGTGTGTATGTGTGTGTGTGTGTGTGTGTGCGCGTGCGTGCGTGCGTGCGTGCGTACGTGTGTGTGTGTGTGTGTGTGTGTGTGTGCGTGCGCGCACAGCTCGGATGGCCTTGAACTCAGGGTAATCTAACTGCCTCAGCTTTCTGAATACTGGGATTACAAACCCTCATTCATGGACCATGCCCAGTTTCCATAATACTAAATTCCATAAATACATAATTCCATAATATGAGGTGTTTAGATTTTAAGTTGTCCTTAATAGACATGGAAAAAGTAACTATACTTATATTAAGTAGAAAATGTGCCAGGCCGTGGTGGCTCACACCTTTAATCCCAGCACTTGGGAAGCAGAGGCAGGTGGATCTCTGTGAGTTTGAGGCCAGCCTGGTCTACAGAGTGAGTTCCAGGACAGCCAGAGCTACACAGAGAAACCATGTTTCAAAGGATGAGTTGGGAGGGGCGGAGAATTGCTTCTGAGGTTTCCATATGCAATTTTCAAGATGAGCTAGCAAATTAGCCCTTTTATCCTAACTGACAGGATATTTTACAGTCCTGTTTCAGACATTAGGAAACAGTAGCACAGGCCCATGAGCCCTAAGAGAAGGGATGAGTGTAGAGAGACCTCCCAGAGAAGAATGTCACCCTCTGAGCTGAGACACAACTGGTACTTACAGAAGTATAGAAGGGTACCACCTCGAGGAAGAACTCTTTCTGTCCAGCTGTCACCTGCCAGTACATATGATGGCACATCCAGGGCATTCAGTGATGACTCTGCAAGGGCCAGGACTAGGGAATGGGCTCCACTTGCCCTAGAGAGACTACTCTGCATTCCCAAATAAAGCTTGAGAAGGAATCTTGAGTTTGGGAACAGAGTTCAGTGGTAGAGCACTTTCCCATTGTGTTGATTTCATAAGAATGGCCCTCCTAGGCTTATATATTTGAATGCTTAGTCACCCTGGGGTAGCACTATTTGGAGGTGTTGCCTTATTGGAGGAGGTATGTATCACTGGGGGGGGGGTGGCCTGGAGGTCTCAGGTGCTCAAGCCAGGCCCAGTTCTCCCTCTCCTGCTGCCTGCAGATCAGGGTGTAGAACTCTTAGGTACTTCTCCAGCACCATATCTGTCTGTGTACCATCATGCATTCCACCATGATGATCATGAACTAAGCCCTTAAAACTGTAAGCCAGCCCTAATCAGATCTTTCCTGTGATAAGAATTGCCGTGGTCATGGTGTCTTCCTCACTGTTCTGCTTAAGCTGAGGCTCAGTGGAAGTACAAAGTGAAAAAGCTTAGAAAAGGACCAAACTGACTTATAAGTAAGTCAGCCACCTACATAAAGACCAGATCTCCCAAGACAGCATGGCATGAATACCCACCCTGTAACTTTATTCACGGGATCCAGAATTCAGTTAGAAGTTCAGACATGCCAAGCTGGGCATGGTGATGCACACCTGTAATCCCAGCACTCAGGAGGCTGAGTCAGAAGTATAGCAAGTTTGGGGCCAGTCTGGGCTACATGATAAATGTCTGTTTCAGAAGACAAGCACTGTGAATTTGAGGCTAGCCTGGCCTACATAGCAAGTTCTAGGACATCCTGTCTCAAAAAAACAGATAGATAGATAGACAGACAGACAGACAGACAGACAGACAGACAGACAGACAGACAGACAGACAGACAGATAGATAGATAGAGAATAGAACCAGAAATGGCAGGTGTGACTGAATTAGCAGACAGATATGTTCAAAAGGTCTGGAGAGATGACTCAGCAGTTTAGAGCTTGTACTGCTCTTGCAGAGGACCTGAGCTCACTTCTTAGCGCCCATATCAGGAAGTGAATAACTCCTGGAACCCCATCCCCAGGGGATGTGATACCTCTGACCTCCACAGACACCCGTACTCATGCACATACCCAAACACAAGATATACACACCCATTATTAAAAATAAGATGAATATTTTTAAAATACATTCAGGAACTTAAAATGAAAAGTAATCTACCCTCCCAAAGGAGAAGCAATGTAAATTGGGAAAAGAACAAAATGAAAATTCTAGAGCTGAGAAACAATTCTTCAGTCAAAACACTCACTAATGGAAGAAATGAGGAAGATAAGAAAGTACTAACATGTGGGTTACCTATTACCACATAACAGATTTTAGTGGCTTAAAATAACAATTACATTTTATTATTTTATAGGTTGGTGGCAGAGGAATCCAGTACAACTTGGTCTTCTAGCTCGGGGTCTCTTTAAGGTGACAGTCCAGGTGTAAGCCAGTGTGGTATTGCATGCCTATAATCTCAGCACTCAGGAAGTCAAGTTGGAGGTCAGCGTGGGCTACATTGTAAGATCCTGTCCAAAACAGGGGAAGAAGGCAGGAAAAGATGTCATAGAATCTGCTTCTAGGGCTGGAGAGATGGCTCAGAGGTTAAGAGCACTGGCTGCTTTTCCAGAGGTCCTGAGTTCAATTCCCAGCATTCACATGGTGACTCACAACCATCTGTAATGAGATCTGGTGCCTTCTTCTAGTGTGCAGGTGTACATGTAGGCAGAACACTGTCTACATAATAAATAAATGAATATTTAAAAAAAAAGAATCTGCTTCTAAGTTCACTGAGTGGTCTCTGGCAGAATTCAGTTCTCGGGAAATGCTTTTCAGACAGCAATAGGAATGGCTCAGACTGAAGCCAGCAGTGAGAACGGAGGCCAGCAGCTCCATCACACTGTGGTCTGGGGAGCAAAAAGCTGCTCACAGTTTGATCTAGGATCTCAGACCACCAATCTTGGAAGCCCAGCAGTGGCTAACCAGGGTAAATACAAAGAAAACCACATCAAGTCACATCGTAATCAAATTGCTGAGACCCAGGGATAAAGAGAAAAATCTGAACAGCAGCCAAAGAAAGCAGCTGGGCGCATCGCAGAGCCATGATAGGAATGATGGCTGACTTCCCGTCAGAAGCAATGCGGCTCTGACACACTCAAGTAATATCTACCCAAAGTTTGGATTTTCCCAAGTGGTCCTTAGATGAAGGTAAAATAAAGACATTCCAGATAGTCGGAAAGTGAGTGAGTCTGTCACCAACCCACAGCCAAGACGTGCTGACAGCTGGGGAGTGACAACCCCAAACAGCCCAGCTCTGCAGAGAGCCCCTGGAGCTGCTGCCATGGCTGCCACCTGTAGAGGATGAACCAGCTAAAGGGAAGGAAGCAAGGCCCTGGGGCAAGGGCACCCACTCAGCCAGCCCACCACCTGTCTCCCGTGGCCTGAGATAAGCACAGTTCTTACGGTGATGGTTTGAGTTGATGATGGGGAGCGGTAATTTAAATGGTAGTTCAGTAAATTATCTCTTCATCCTTTCTTGCTGCATCCCTTCAAAAGTTGGCCTAATATATTCCATTATTATATGTTGAATTTTGTGCAAAAAAAGGTGAAACATTTTTTGGGTTCTGGTATATCTATAATTTTTAATTTTGTCACAAAGCGTGGAATATCTGCTCTCTGACTCTCTGTAGAAAATAAAGTAAAAAGACAAGGGAGCCTTTCATCCATCAGCATCCTCCGAGCTTCCCATACGTCACCTACCTTGCAGCAGCTCTTGGGGATGCGTCTGCACTCGCTATAGAGCCCAAGGTGTGCTGGACAGACTGACACCCCATCCTGGAAGTGAGTAGCCGGGGCTACACAGCAGTGCCAGCTTCCCATGGAAGTCTAACCCTAGTCCAGTGCAGTCTAGACCAGTGGTTCTCAACCTCTGGGCCGCAACCCCTTTGACAAACCTTCAATCTCCAGAAATACTTGTATTATAATTCATAGCAGTAAAAAATTACAGTTATGGAGTAGTAGCAAAACTAACTTTATAGCTGGGGTCAGCACAACATGAGGAGCTATATTAAGGGTCCTAGCATTAAGAAGGCTGAGACACTAAGCTAGAAAGTTATTTTGTAACACATTTTAACCACGCTTGGTTTTCTGGATATTCCTCTAGAGCTTGTTAAGTACAGGAAGTTAGAACAGAGGAAAGAGTCACCAGTTAAATAATCAAGGCGTGGGGGTAGGGATAGCTCCCAAGAGTGGATCACAGAATAAAATCAGTCTGTATGTGGAAGAAGCCCAGTGTGTCAGCTCAAGCCCAGTGCCTGCATGGGAAGGTTGAGAGAGAAGGGATGGGAATTTGGTGCCACCTTTGACAACATGGTAAAAGGAGACTAAGTTGAGCTATATGAGACCCTGTCTCAGAAATCCAAGGAAGGGTGGGGTCTAAAGAGAGATAGTAAGCATAGAAGGATGAAACAGTCGTATGGCAAAGAATAGAGCCTTGTGTAGTCTGGAGGAAAGTCATGGTACTTCTACATATGAACATGATAAAAAAAAAAGATAGTAATTTCCTGGCTGGGAGAATGGCTTAGTGTGTAAGGATGTTTGCTGTGCGGGCAAAATGACTTAAGTTCAAATCTCCTGCAGAAAAACTGTGTGTGGCTACATGTGAACCTGCACCAGCACTGTGGGAGACAGAGATGGGAGGATCTGCCAAGCTTGCTGGCAACCAGAGAGACCCTATTCAAGGAAATAAACAAAGAGTGAACAAGCAGGAGTTGGGGCCATTCATAGGCAGAGTTTTTCTGTGTTTTGGCAACTGCTCCCAAATAACCACAGAGAGGCTTAATATTAATTATAAATGTTCAGCTGATAGCTTAGACTTGTTACTAACTAGCTCTTACAACTTAAACTAACCCATATTTCTTATCTAAGTTCTACCACGTGACCCATGGCTCGTTA
This sequence comes from Ondatra zibethicus, assembly GCA_004026605.1. Lineage (NCBI taxonomy): Eukaryota > Metazoa > Chordata > Mammalia > Rodentia > Cricetidae > Ondatra > Ondatra zibethicus. The sequence goes on from PVIU01010258.1 coordinate 38,025, forward strand.
CATTTTGTACACATCCTACTAACTCTGTGTCTGGCTGGAGACTCCTGACCGCATTTTTCCCAGCATTCTCTCTGCCCCCAAAATCCTGCCTAGCCATTGGCCAATCAGTTTTTTGTTAACAGTGAGAGCAATACGTCTTTACAGAGTATAGCGATTGCTCCACGGCATTCCCCTTTTGTCTAATTAAAAATGAAGGTTTTAGCCTTAACATAGTAAGATTATATAAGGCAGAAATAGTTGAGGACAGCTGGTATCCTCAACATGAATGGTGAGCACACGCACTGTTTTTAGAAAGTTCCCTCTTACTGGGGAAAAGTGCACAGTGTGGGATTTTCATGCTTAAAACAGAAAGGAGTATTTTGCACAATAGTTATCAAACTCTCCATGACAGAAGGTTTTGTGTTGGCATTTAACCTCCCACAGAGCCCATGTGATCTCTGGCTTGTCACAAAGTCAGGGCCCTTGAAGAAGGAAACTTCCAGAGACTGAATGTTTTTCTTGCTTCTGTATGTCTCTAAAAGCCAAAGGGGAAAAAAAAAGTTGAAGCAATGCTCAATTATTGAGCTGTCCTGTAGTACTTGCTGAAAGAATATAGACACAAGGAGAATCATTCAAAGACCTAATAAACCATTACCTTTTTTGTTGTTGTTAAATTCTGTTTCTGTGTTGCTGGGGATTAAAACTCAAAGCCTTGTGGTCTCTAGGCAAGTGCTTCACCATTGAGCTATATACCCTAACCATGATTCTTGGTTCATTTCCTGAAGTCCATGGAGATAGCACTGCACCTGGGAGTGGGACACTTGCCCCAAAGCAAAGCTCTCATCCAACTGTTTGAGGCACTAGCTGAACTAGCCATTTATTTCATGGGACACCATTTTTACTTGAAAACACTGATAAAATGAGTCTCAAAACTTGAGCCTTTGGCAGCCATTTTATAAAAAACCAAGTGAACCTGCTGGTTCAGGTAGAAAGAGGTGGTCATGCTGTGTCCCAGTCCTGAGAGCCAGGCTGCCTCAGATCAAGATTATAACTTTTGAAAGCTTGCATCTCTTTCTGAGAACTTGGCTTCTCATTGCTTCCAGACTTCTCTAATGTAATCAGTGGTGCTAAAACACAACTTCTGCAGTACTGCATAATGATGTGCTTCAGCATTGGGGGTGTTTTCCAAACTTCTGTGTGATGCTCCAAACTCAGGCAGGGTAGACACACCAGAGGACTCTGTGTCAGCATACCCAAGAGGAACCTGCACACCCATGCTCACTGCTGCACTGTGCACAACAGCCAGGATGCCCATTGCAGAGAAACCCATAGAGAAAATGTAGAATATACGTAATGGGATTTTATATAGCTGTAAAGAATGGAGTTGTGACATTTTTAGGAAAAGGATGGAAATAGTAATTATTAGGTTAAGCAAAATAAGCGAGATTCAGACAGACAGACATTCCATGTGTTTTCTCTCATGCAAATTGTAGATTTATTTTCTGTATATGTAGGCACATACGTAAGGGTGTTACTGTAGGTCATGAAAGTAGAAAGGGAGCTGTAAGAGGTGACTCCTCTTAAGGGAGGGGTAGGTGGAAAATAAGAATGTGTTGACATGACATGAGGCTGAAGGAAGGTTATGGGGAGCAGAGACTAGCAGGAGCAGGTGGACAGTGGGGCACGGGAGAGTCAACAGAAACAAAGGATATAAGCAGACCCCATAATGAAACCCGTCACTTTTTAGCCAGTTTTAAAGACTAATAAAGTTTTTTTTGTTTCTGCTTTGTTTTGTTATTGTTATTATTTTTAAGACGAGAAAGAAGATTTATTCAATGTGTAAGACCAACCAAGAGGGGTTTTGTTGTTGTTTTGGTTGGTTCATTGATTAGTTGTCCTGTCCTGAGACGGCAGCCCACCTTCTTTTAGTGAAAATGGAGTACAGAAGATAGGTTACAGCAGAAAGGCTCAACATCTCTGCTTCTGAGATCTGTGTGGTAATTACCCTCTTACTGCTATATTCCATCTTCTCTGGCTCACTTTAAGATATGTGAATGTAAGCTGGGCAGTGGTGGCGCACACCTTTAATCCCAGCGCTCGGGAGGTAGAGGCAGGAGGATCTCTGTGAGTTTGAGGCCAGCATGGTCTACAAGAGCTAGTTCTAGGACAGGCTCCAAAGCTACAGAGAAACCCTGTCTCAGGGAAAAATAAAAATAAAATGTGTGTGTGTGTGAATGTAGAGACATATTTACTTATGCAGATTTTCATTTCAATATTCAGAAGCAAATGTATAGTCTCAGTGACTCCCCTGAGCATGTGACCAGTGCCCACATGCCACACTTACCCCGTTATGCTGCATTTCATTCCTATGCTGTGTGAAAACAAGTTGGCTCAAAAAAAGCCCAATTAAAAACAAAACCTTCAAAATAATGAGTGTGTTACCCAGATAGCAGCTCCGTCGAGTTGTAAAAATCGCCCTCACTGAGCCCCTTCTCCATATAGGAGGTTGCAAGCTAGAATCGTGTCTCTGATGATGTGCTGAGACCACAGGTGGCTGGGACTACAGCCCACATCGAACTTGGGGTTCAAGGTCTGACTCTGTGGTGCCTGCTGTCTGCAGCGTCTCAGGCCTCTGTCCTGCTTCATTTCCAAGTGGAGTTTAATGTCTCACTTAACTAACTTGAACGCTAGATTTCTGTGAATAGTTTTTCCTTAACTGACATTTTTTTATGGAGACAGTGTGCAGCTGTGACTTACCCCTTTCTATGAAAACTGGTGGTTTTCTTTGAATTTTCAAGGGTTACCTACCTGCCTGGTCCCTAAGGCTCAAGCCTTATGGGCTGCCACTCTCATGTAGTGCCATTTTCTCTCCTGCTCAAGGCAGGCTTTGTGTTGCTATGATACAAAGGCAGACTTCTCAGTCCCAGCTCTGATACCAGTGAGTCCTTCCAAGTCACCTGCGGTGAAAGTTTACCATGCAGCGTAAGTCACCCGTGTTTTATCGACAGATCCGTGTCAGTTAGTGTGTCAGCCTTTGGATAGACAAGTTTCGAACTATACGGCACTGTCAAGTATGAATTCTGTTTATTCTAATGTCCAGGCCTGCCCACCATGGCCTTTTTTTAAGTCAGCATCCCTTCTGCCATCTCCAGCTCAGTGCTATATCTACAGCCACCTGGCCACTATGGCAGCTGGTCTCTGCCTCTGAACTCTGGGGACCCTAGGAAAGCACCCCCAAATACAATTTATCTATGTATGCCACTGCCCTGTTTCAGACCCTTTAGTGGCCTCATCAGCTTTTACATCCGGGCCTTGCCAATCCCTCTTGTCTGCCCACTGTGAACTTAGTTCACAGAACTTCAGAGCCAGTTTGCCAGTTTGTGTACCTTCTTTACCCAGCATCTTTTGTCCTCCATAAAAACTGCCCCTGAGGGCCCTTCCCCGTACCAGACAAGGCACCGAACCTCTGTGCCTCCATAGCAGCACTCTGTAGGTAAGACCCCCCCCAACTCGTGTCACACTTGATCCCCGTTCATCTCCCTGCCCCTTGCCCTTACCAGTTCTCTGGCAGAATCTAGGATAGCAAAGCCTGGAGACTGGAGTGAGGGACCTCCGGGCCAGACCTCTTGGAGGCAGATCACCCCTTGTCCTGTAGTCCAGCATGGGTGAAAATATGACCACTGCCCTTGGCTTGTGCTTGTACCCCAGGCTCTGGCCCGTGGCTCCTTGCCATGGCTACCCACCAGCCTTAGCTCAAGTCTGGGGCTGTTCAAGAGTACACAGCACTGTGTCAAGGCCCTCCCTGTTCCCCTCAGTGGTGTGACTGCTTTCACTGCCAAGGACAAGCAGTCTAGCCCAGGAGAGTGGCCTTTATCATTCCCACCTGCCCCTCTCTCTTAGTTGGGCACTGAAGCGAGAACTGGGGACAGGCAAGGAGAACACATACTCCAAGGATAGTGGACAGTGGTGTTGGGGTGTAGAGGTTGAGAATTCTCTGACCGTTGAGATCTGGCTTACAGTGACTTGTTTTTACACCCAACTCTTGTACAGACGAGCCCCAGGCTTCTCCTCTGTGAACCCACAGTTGACAAGCCCTGTGGTGCTGTAGTCCCCAGTGTCAAGGCCTCTCTCCCAGACTCGGGCCGGTGTACACTGCACATCGCACGTGCTATGTAGACTTGACTCTGCCAGAACTACAGGACATTTTAATCATGTCTCAGCCCCTCAAGCATGCCACCTGCATCTTGAGGGTTTGTCAGTGACAGGCGGAAGCAGGTGGTGTAGACGGTGCATGAGATCACTTATCAGAGTGGTCAGTGAACCCCGAAGCTTCAGGTCTGCAGGCCTCCCTGAGACCTTCTGGTCCTTTCTAGCCCCAGGCCATGATGTCTACATCATGGCCAGGTGTCCACAGTAAGGGGAATGTCTCTGTTTGTCCTTCACAGCTCTGTGTCCTTCGTAGATAGCTCTGTTTGGTCACAGCATGGCCAACAAATGTCTGCATTGTTCTTCTACAAGATGATGTCACCAAGACTCCAGCATTGAAAGAGGGAGAAAGAATTGAGAATTCACTTCTCTATCAAAAACAAGTAATTTATACATTAAGGGAATGATTAGTTTCCAGTCAAGAATTCTAACATTTTAGAGCCACAATTTCAAATCAAGCTAAATTTGTCAAGTGACTGAAAGTGAGGTATTTTTTTTTTAGAAAATTATTAGCTATTTTTTTCAATATAGGATTTATAGTCCCAATTAGTATCTTGTAATGATGTTTCCAGGATAAAATACCAGCGCTCAACTTTTCTGGCCACAAATGTACAACATATATCAGTTTATTTTTGGAGATCTGAAAAATTAGCTACTGTAAATAAAGTCCCCAGAAGACTTCTCCGGGAAGGAGAAGAACTTACAGTAATGTGGGTGACATATTATTAATTAATAACGTGACCAGCCACTGCTTCAATTAAAAGGACAACGGATAAGGAGGCCTAATAGGTGTGTGTGGCCTGGTGAAGTTGAGAGGGAGAGCCTTAGGCCTGGGAAACTAGGGCTGCAGGCCTCTGTCATGTGCCCAGAGCTCCTGGTGTAGCAGGTCCTGTGAGCAGGGCCATGTCTTCAGTGCAAGTTTAGTTGCCATTATTGGAAACCAACTTCAAGACAACTGAAGAAGAAAGAGCTACCTGGAAGGGCCCTGGAGAGTCTCCCCTAGGACTGAGGCCAGGAACCCCAAAGAGCCTCCTCTTAGCCTGCCCTTCTAAAGGTCACACTTAACTGGCATCTCTAGCTCTATTTAGATTTGGGGATCTGTCTGGCATGTGTGTGCCATTGAGTTCAGACAAGATTATAGACACCGCTACAGGCAGGCAAAACAAGAAAACTCTGACCACCATGTACAGTGGGGTGGCTATACAGGAAGGGCATCCAGGAGGCACCAGGAGAACTTTCCTATACATGTCATGGTGAAGGGTATCTCGGGGCAGGAAAGAGCCCACATAGAATAGGCTGGGCATGGGATGGTGTGAGGCTGGACCGAGTAACAGCCAAGAAGTGAGGTCATTAACTAAGGGATTGGAAAGGACTGGGAGGAATTTAAACCCAGGTCAGTGGCACTGTAAGGTACAGCTATGCTGTTGTCTACAGAAAGCATTCCACCCTGTCCTTCCATGGCCTTTAGGAGCAGCATCCATGCAGGACCGCCAGACCAAGCTGCCCCCTAGCAGGAGCCAGAGCTGAGAAAAGGCAGGCAGTCTAAGCACAGTTACTTTCCTTGTGGAGTCCTTCACTTGGGCTGCTTTGGCCTCTTCCTTCCAGATGCCAGTGCTTTGGTATCTTGTAGAAGCAGTGTGTTAGGAAGGCCCTCCTGAGGTGTGCTCCTCAGCATTGTGCAGAGGGAACCTGGACTGTGAGTCTTTGTTGTCTGCCTTAGACAACCCAACTAATCCTAGGGAACATTGCCATCCAGCCTCCACATGCTCTTGCTCATATCTGGATCAGGGCGGACACGGGACACCCCACCCTCCATGGTGATTCACCTCGCCCCTTCCCTCCCTCCAGGTCACGCAGTATTTAAACTCACGTATCTAAGCAGTCATGACTACAAGCACCTCTACTTCGAGTCCGATGCAGCCACAGTCAGTGAAATCGTGCTCAAGGTGAGTCCAATGTGGCCTTAGACCAGGGATGGGAGGATGGGGTTCTACCTGGGCTAGTCTCACGCCAGGGCCACACCAGCCTTGGGGCAGTGGCTCAACACCTGCTGTAGCCAAAGCAAGACTCTTCAGCTTCCTTTCTCCCCAAAGGCCTGGTTCTTCATCTCTGCTTTTTATCTTTCGTGCACTGTTTATTTTCCCCAGCCACTGTCAGGAGCCCCTTGAGGCTCGGGAGCCAGCTGAGGAGACCATAGTTTTAAATCGCTAAAGGTGATTTTCTCAACCTGTTCCAAGCATGCCTACTGGGACTAGCCTGGTATGAAGCTCAGCTCACTCACCAGGTTGTGCCAAGCTAGCATTCCAGCTGCCTCAGCGATGGCTCCTCTGTCCCTAGAGAACTCTACCTCATCAGGGGAGAGAGACCAAAATAGAAATTACAGTGGGATACCAATAGTCACAGAGCTGCTGTGTGGGTATGTAAAGGGGAAGCTGGCTGATGTTGCCCTGGGTAAACGTGCAGATTCACAGCAGCCTGGGAAGGGGCTAGGCAGCAAGCTGGGTTGCTAAAGAAGCTACATCCACCTTTTAGGTCTTGTTGATTCAGGAGCTCTAAGGCAGGACCTAGGGTTGTCCCTCTTCTCTGAAGCACCCCATGCCACCCAGGCTACTGGTCTCTGTGGTTCAGCCTGATCAGAACTCCTCCAAACCAGCACTCCTTTCCCAAGGCAAATCCTGCACAGCTTAGCAAGTAGAAGAAACAGCTGAGAAGAAAGAAGAAAGACATCTCCCCTTCCCTGGGCTAGATGAACCTGACTTATACCTGACCTTATAACTCTGGGCTTCGATTCCCTCCTTGTAGGGTGGCCATCAAGGGAGCTCTATTGCCCCCACCTGCAAAGATCTGCTCAGGTGTACCATAAACCAGATGAGCTCCGTGGCCCTCGGGTCACTCTCTCCTGAGAGGAGCAGTCGGGTGGCAGTGGCAGGCGCTGAACTAGCCTTGAAAGCTCCTGCTGAATCCTGGCAAAGTCAGAGGTGGCACAGGAAGGTGTTTGCATTGCCTGCATGAACAAAATGCCCAGAGGAAAGGGAGTGTTGGTAGAATGGAGACTCTGACAAATTGGCAGAGCCAGAAACTGGCAGTAGATGTGGCCAATTTTGAAATGTGTGTTATCAATCCCCAAGATGCCCTGGCTTTACAGGAATACCACAGTTCAAAGACCCCACAGCCACCCAAGAAATCTAAAGGATAAAGCTTCTGGGAGGACAGTTGAGGACAAGACACAGTGACATGGGCAGATGGGGAAGTTTATAGGCTACACTGACTAGACCCACAGGGGACCAGGGTGAGGCCAGCGCCCACTCTGGACTGCTGACTCCCAGAGAGCCAAGAGTTATTCCATCCAAGGAGCTTGTGCCAGGTGTTTGGAGAGTGGGTAAAAAGGTATCCTAGTCCCCCACTTCATCAGGACCTGGACTTATTTTTATAGCCAACATTAAAATATTCAAGTCTTGAGAAGGGTTCTAGTAAAATTATAATCCTGTGTTTGACATCAGAATAGTTTCCACAGCAGCAGATTGATGACAGAAACCCAGGTTTATGACTTCAGTACGAGACCAGAAGACCAAGTACAGGGAAATCACTTACAGGACAGAACACCCCTCAAAGCAGCTGCTTCTCTGCCAATCCCTCAGGCCTGCCCCTCCCCTGAAACATGTGTGCATCTCAGGGTGTTTGTAGAGGTGCCACATCACCGTGCACCTCAAAGGGCTTCGTCCCAGAACCTGACTGACACAGCAAGTGATCATGGTCCTGACCAAAGGCTGAATGTCACTTCTCCTGCCCCCCTCTCTCAAGGGGTTAAACTCCAGTTTTTCCACCGTCCCTTCATGTCACACCCAGGACTGTATGAGCTTTGTGCCGAGCTCAGCTACCAGGGCCTCGGCTGCCTCCAGAACTGACAGGAATGTTAAATCAGGCTCTGTAAAGTTCATCTCAGATTCAAGTAACATGTCCAGAGCTTAGAATGAGAGTTTAGACCAAAGTTAAGAGCCAAGGCTAGTGCCAGCATAGCCATCACAGGCTTTGTATAGGAAGGACGATGAAGCTGAGGAGCAGCTACATCTAGGGTGTCTCATCTGCCGTATCTCATCTAACCCTCCCACATTCCCTCAGAGTATAGACATCCTTGTTCCCATTTTATAGATGAGGAGATGGAGGCAGAGCCCCAGTGAAGGCCTGTGCTGCTCAGGGCTGCCCTCCCCCCCCCCAATATGCTGGAGTCACACAGTGCTCAGTCCCTCATTCTTCCAGCCTCGAGATGAATCTCTGAGGAACCGTTGGGCTCTTCACACCAGGTTCTTCTGTGATCAAGTGATGGAGGCTGTGACTTTATTGACCATGAAAACTCCCTATATTTTTATGCCTTAAGCTGTAAAGTGCATCGAAAGTAAACCACTCTATAGTGCATAAAATCGGGCACATTTTAAGCCACAGCATATTAACCAGCTAATGGCAGACCAAAGGGCGATTTTATCTTTTGATTCTTACATTAATCTTGCATTAAAATTATCTATGTGATTATCACAAAGCACTGAAGATAATAAATTTAGGAAACAGTTGGCTTGTTGAGGACCGTTTTAGAATGCTCTTGTCAAATTAGATGTGCCAAAAATACACTGCAAACACTGGGTCAGCTAAGTGTAGACAATATAAGCCAGAGATGGCATTTACCAAGCATGAGAACGCCTCCCGCCATCTCCACGCCTTGTCCACACTGCCACCGATCACCCTCCCCAGCCTACGTCCTGATTTATGGCTCTCAGTTGGTAGCTTGGCAAGGCTGTGAGCGAATGAGGCGGTCCTTCTGTAGCGGTGTGTTAGCCTGTGCTTCCCTCTGTTGATGACCAGCACAAAAAGTCTGCAGCGGCCCCGTCAGAGCCTCCAGCTGCCTTCTCCAGCCCAGCTTGAGCTTTCTAGCCAGGCCTCTGAGAAGTGTAAGAGGGGAGCGATCTCTGTGTTCACAAAGAGTCCAGGCAGAGCAGAACCGTGAAGGAAGCCGTGTCTGAAAGTGCACAGGTTGTCCTGAGATGACACACACTCCAAACTGAAGTCCACCCTGACTTCGGTGACCTCAGCCCTCTGCGGTTATCTGAGCCTTGCTTTTCTTACTGACTCTGGCTGGCGGGGTGCAGCAGACATTAGAGGGAGTCCCAGGCCAGGCTGTCTGGAGGCTGAAGGGGAGCTTTGTTATCACTTTCCACCCACCACATTTTCTTCTTCCAGATGTGACAACCAGGGCTGTAGAGCTGCCTGGACAAAGCTGTGGGAACATTAGCCTAGGGATCAGTAACCCCACTACTCAGTGACTGAGAAGCCTGCACTGCCCACCTGTCTGTTGGAATGCAAGGGCTTCATCCTGGCCTGCCAGGCCCCAGTATCAGCAGCAGCTAGTCCAGGGTCACCCACCCAAAGCAGGTGTCCCTTCCACCCTATGCTCTGGCCTGGGGGAACAACCAGTGCCACCAAGTAACAGTCATGTCCTTTTGCTCCTAGGTCAACTACATCCTGGAGTCACGAGCAAGCACTGCCCGGGCCGACTATTTTGCTCAAAAACAAAGAAAACTGAACAGACGCACAAGCTTCAGCTTCCAGAAGGAGAAGAAATCAGGGCAACAGTGACACTGGCCTCCAGCCTGTTGCCTCAGCCCAGGTTGCCTGTAGGGCCAAGTGACCCCGGAGTCCACCTTCATCCTGCAGTGCCTGATCTCACAGGCATAGGGCTGCTGGGCTCTAGGGAGAGGTTTAGAAGTAGGGGGGTGCCCTACTCTGAAGTCCGGGGACATTGCCATTGGACTGAAACCTGGCAATGGCTTTAAGTAGCAATGCCCAGGAACCAGACACCTCCTGGAGAAGCCACGTGCTGCCCAGCCATGTTCACTGCCTGGCAGTCCCACCAAGGATGTATATAGCCATGCCAGACAGCTCCTTGCAACTTGATCAAATTTCTTAAAGCAAAGAAAGAACAAAAATGTACATTTCTTTTTTTCCTTTTAATAAACAGGTTACTCTTTATCATGGTTGGTATGATGGACCATTTTTGGGGGGCAGAGGATTGATTATATTATCTTCTTTAAAAATCTGTTCCTGTTTTGATCAGGCAGATTGCAAAAGCTGTGATTGGTACTCTCAGAAGCAATGTTTAGGCTTAGCCAATAGTTAACTATGCCATTTGTTTAAATGAGGGTATTTGCCTTGAGAATAGCATCTTGGGAAGTTAGGAACGAAGGCCATGCGCACGTGCGTGTGAGTGTGTGCATATGTGCGTGCATGCATGGCTATCTTTTTCCCCTTCAAAGGCCTTCTCAGCATGTGACGTGAGAGACAGGTGCTGGTAGGATGGTGTGGCAGACAGTGTGTCTTCCAAGCATTGAATTCCCAGCCAGAATGGTCTCTCATTTCCTCAGAGCTGGTATAAGATGTTCAGCCGGAACCCCGAAGAGTTTGCCTCGCTGGCTCTGAAGTCTGTCTCCTGCCCTATTCCCCGTGCCTGCTGAGAGAGCTGTGTTGGGGATTGAGGAGTAGAGGGGAGCCCATATCCTTGTACCCCAAGCTCTAGGTAGAAAAGGCAGGGTGCTCAGCACTCTGACACCACACCTCTGGCTACACCAGATGCCTCTGCAGACCTCACCATGGTCCCTCCTGTGACAGCATCCTTTCATACTGTCCTGGACCAGGGCCACAGACCGACATCTCAAGCGGCCTGTGTTTAAAACATTTTTTAAATCATTGTGTCTGAGCATCTCAGAGCCAGTGTGTAGGTCTTTGCTAAAGGGTCATCTGGGTGAATGCCTCTCTCATTCCAATCCGTTCAGACAACAGGAGCACCCTTTTCTAATGTCTTCCATTCCTGTCACCCCAAAAAAGATATTATTTGTAGCTTGCTCTGTATTTGAATTTTTAGCAATTTTATATTTAGATATCTTTGAAATGTAAATGACTAATTTGGTCATTAAATCTTGTCACATATTCGATATTAAAATACTAAAATAAAAGTCATAAATACCCTCTTGTATATCGCTTTGGATTCCTAAAGCCTTGAGTATACAGTGCTGGGGTGGTAGCACCACAGTGGGTCTTCTGGGGTGACAACGCACTGACAGTGGATATGCCCAGCCATGTGAAGCTATACAGAAGCCACGGCTGGGCTTCCCTTTGCCCGTGGGGCACTGGAATCTTGGACTCTGCTCTTTACTCATGCCGGTGATATGTGGCTCTCAGCTGGCTAGGGTCTCTGGGCCTTGAGTTGCCTGATGTCAGTCTAGATGCTGCATTAGGCCAGCTGCTTTCAAGGGCTCCCCATCACCTCAGAGCCAGGACCATAGCGCTATAGTACATGGCGTACATGGGGAGAGGGGCACCGACCAGGTAGTGTGCGCCAGTCCTAGTTGTCTCCTTGTTGCTAGACCTTTGGGTGAGCCACTTCCTTGAGCCTCAGTTTCCCCTTCTGTAAAATGGGTGCTTGTGAGAGTTAGATATGCTTGCTAGTAAGAGTACCAGGTTGCCAGACTGGTGGCACACGCCTTTAGTCCCAGCACTCAGGAGGCAGATAGATCCCTAAGACATCAAGGCAGGCCTAGTCTACGAAGAGAATTCCAGGCCAGCCAAGGATATACAGTGAGAAGACCTTGTCTCCAAAAAGGAGGTGGAGAGATGGCTCAGTAGTTGAGAGCTTTGACTGCTCTTCCAGAATACCCCAGGTTTAATTCCCATCACCTACATGGTAGCTCACAGCCACCTGGAGCTCCAGCTCCAGAGGATCTGATACCTCTGGCATACACACCTACACAGAATTAAAAATAAGTCTTAAAAAATAAAAATAAAAAAGGGGTCAAAAAAGGGAAACCCACAGAGACAGCTAGTTGGAGCCCACAGACCCTGGACCAACAGCTGGGGAGCCTGCATGGGACCAACCTAGGCCCTCTGCAGGTGGATGACAGTTGTGTTAGTGGGGTCCCTAGCAGTGGGATCAGGATCTGTCCCTGGCACATGAGCTGGCTTTTTGGAGCCCATTCCCCATGCTGGGATGTCTCACCAACTTGACACAGGGAGCGGAGCTTGGTCCTGCCTCAACTTGATATGCCATGCTTTCTTGACTCCTGCCCCTTTCTGAATGGAGGAGGAGTCGGGGGGAGGGAATGGGAAGAGAGGGGGGAAGGGAAACTGGTATGTAAAATAAATGAAAAAATAATAATATAATCCAGTAAATAAGAATGGGCCAGGCTCCTTGTGCTAATGAACAGCACCCAGACTTAGTGTCTTATTAAAGCCGTTTAGTCATGGGTCCAGCTTCCTCTGACGTTCACAAAGGCCAAGGCTGGAGGATGGGACACTGCCCGCTCCCATTCGCCTTCTACCACCCATAATCACAAGATGACACACACTCCAGGGAGCCTAGGAAGGGGAGCCACCAAGGGTGAAGAATCACAAGTGTGCTTCCCAGTGTCACCCTTCACTGGCCACTCTACAGAAGCACCTTGTCTGTGGACCTATTTAAATCTGCAACAGATTTATTATACTCCATTCTGGGCTAGTGTGGGACTCTTTTATTTAATGCTGCAACACTTGCCTGCAATTGAACATTTTCTTTTAATTTAGACTAGCAACCTCTCGCCTCCAAAGCCTTTTTAAACAAGCAGAGCCATGCAGTCAGGATTTAGTGATCACTGTATGTCTCTGATACACACTGAAATAAATATGTAACTATTCGGGTTTAAAACACTCACCCGTGGAAGGGTCTGGAGAGATGGAATGGTTGAGAGCACTGGTTGCTCTTCCAAAGGACCCAAGGTTCAATTGCCAGCACCCAGATGGCAATTCACAATTGTCTCCAGTTCCAGGGTATCTTGCACCCTCTTCTGGCCCCCTCCATGGGCACCAGGCACACATGTGGCACACAGACATCCATGCAAACAAAACACTGTACACATAAAATCTAACATTTTAAACCACCCATTCAAATACCCCCAAGATCATGTCATGCACAAGAGCCACATCCCACACGGGACAGTAACTACCCTTGGACATTTTCGAAAATATTTTTATTACATTTTATTTTTTATTTTGTGGGTGGCAGGCACACACGTATGGAGGTCAGAGGACAACTGTAGGAGTCAGTCCTCTCCTTCAGCCACGTGGGGCCTGGGATCAAACTCAGGTAGTCATCACATCTGGCAGAAAGGGCCTTTACCCACTGAGCCATCTTGTCAGCTCTTCCTTGATGCTCTCTATCAGTGCCTGCATTTCACAGGCTGTAGGCTCTCAATTCTATTTCATAAATCTTGGTCATCTCAAGCCAAGCTCTCGCTCCCCCATTTTACTGGTGGGGAAAGGGAAGCCACTTAGGGCCCTGCCCTACTTTACTTTCTGTTGCTGCCGTAAACGCCGTGACCAAAAGCAACTTGAGGAAAAGATTTATCAGCTTACAGCTCCATGTCACAAATCCATCATGAGAGAAGCCAGGGCGGGGACCCCGTTGGTAGGAACCGAATGAGGCCGAGGCCGTGGAAGAGTGCTAGTTATGGCTTGCTTAGCCTGTTTCCTTACAGCATCCTGGCAGAACCACCTGCAGTGGGGTTGGCCCCTTCCACACCCATCATCAATCAAAAACTGCCCCACAGTCCAGTCGAATGAGAGTAGATTCCTAGTAGAGTGTCCGTCTTCCCAAGAGACTCTAGATTGCAGTGAATTGAAAGAAAAAAAAAACTAACCAGTACATGCTCTTGCCTCCACTCCCACACCTTCCCCAGCCCACTGACGAGGGCCGAAGCAGGAGTGTTTGCTTCCAGCGAGCTCCTCCACTAGATGCAGAAAGCACCAGGCCACTCGTGAGTCCCCAGGCCAGTTCTCAGCACAGTGGGATTATGTTTCAAGTGACTGCAGCTAAACTCCTCCGACAGACAGGAAGGCTCCCATTGCACTGGCCGCTGCCCACCTCCCCATTAGACAAACACATTCTGAGGTCTGGAATGAAAAGTTAATGTGCCCATTTATTCATTTTTCTGACAAGTCACAATAGATTTTTAACTGCCAATGAGTAACCTCCCCAAGGTGCGGTGGCCATTTCCACCCAACACCCCCTACCAGGCAGCTCTCTCCTGGGGCCAGGGCACTGCCAGCTGTGCCTTCTTCTGCACCCCACAGCAGCTGTCCACCCAGCCTCATCAAGGTGACCAGGAGATGGTGATGGCCTCTTGCATGGCAGCCAGGGGTCAAGATGCCTATTTTCACCTGCCTCAGCCTCCATAAAACAGAAGCAGTGGTAGTGGGGTTCAGCCTAAAGAAACCAGCTCTACGAGGAACACAAAAGGTTTGGGACCTTGCTCCAGACCCGGGGATCCAGCCAAGCCATCCACAGAGAAAATTAACATCTACCTCCTTATGCTATGTGCGCCCAGACTCAGCCTCTCCAAACCCCTTGTCCTGCACAAACATGATAGTACCCCACCGTCTATGAAATAAATACGGTGATGTCCACAGGCCTAGTGTGTGAATTAGGGCTGGTAACACTCTGGAAAACACACTGACCAAGCCTCCCCTAGCAGCAGGGCCTCTCAGTGCAGGGCAGCCCAGGGGTGCAGACAAAGTCTGTACTTTTCCTCCAGGAGCCCAGCACCTGAGCCTGCTTCCCTTTCTCCTGCCACATCAGCTGGGCAGCCCTGGGCAGGCCTGGCTTCTTCACATGTAAAACCCCTGGCATCCAGGAGAAATACTGGAACGCTAACTCTTTTTAAACAGATAAAATCTGTCTGTGTTACAGCCCCCAGCTTCGTGAAAGGGAAGTGCTTTAATGTCATATTACATGCAAATTTTAGTTTAGAATTTAATGCCCTTTTAACATACATTAAATGTTTAGCATTCTTCAAAGCCCTTGACTGTATAAAGAATTTAACTCATTGTGCTGGCAAAAAAAACAGCTGGAGGAATCTATAAATTAAGAAAGTTCTAGAAGCAAGGTTACCACAAATCATCATGCCTACCTCATTTGGGGTGTTATTCTTTTGGCTAGCCCCTGGTGTGTTGGGGAGGTGTTGAAAGACCGAAGTCCCACGGGGACATCAGCTGTGATTGGTGGCTTCCCTGGGGAGTGGAGGGTCCCCACGGAGGCACTTCAGGCACAAGAAACCAGCAGCATGGCTTTGCAACTACGCTGCCAGGGTCAGATTTGCTGTGTTTGTGCCTACATGGGGCTCTGTCACGCTTCACTGTGCTGCCTGTCACCTCGCCTGAAGCTCACACACAGGTCTGAATACACAGTAAAAGAGAAGTTTAGGGGGGCCACATAGTGGGGGAGCAGCCTTGTTCTGGGTTCAGGATACAGTAGCATAGGGTTAAAGACAAAGGTGACATTTAAGGAACAGAGGAGACCTGGGTCACAGGAGCCATAGACAGGTCCTTTGCTTCCAGACTCCACAACAACCTGCCTGGACAGCAAGTGACCAAGGAGCAGGGTCTGTAACCTGCCTCCTGAGAGTCCTGATGCCAGCCTGGCAGGGCACTTACCCTGACAATGGGAAGCAGTTAAGTGCCAGCCAGATCCTTGGGAGTCCAGCATCTGAGCAAAGATGTGAGCAGTGAGCACAGCCAAGCTCAGGGACCGCCCATGCCGGATCCACGGCAGGTCAGAGCTGCAGAAGCCTCTGCCAGCCCGAACCAGCGTCTTTATCCACCCCAGGAGCCCCAGATCCTAACAGACTGTTACCATCTGCTGTCAGGGACCCAGAGATGTCCGCAATGCCTCTGAATGGCTCAGAACCTAAGCCAGCAACAACCAGGAAACACCCTCACCGTGACAAGGTGAGTGGGACCGTTGGCACCTGGACTCACTAGGCCAGGTTGGGGTCTCTCTGAGGTACACTATTGCTGGGCTAAGTCATCACACCAGGGCTCCCGGCTGAACCCCTCTGAGGACCTGTCTGTAAAACAGGGCAGAAGTAATGGAACCTCTCTCCTGGGACTGCTAGCGTTCAGGAGATAGTGCCCAGGCAGCCCCAAGAGCATTGGCTACTGGTCATAAACAAAGCCTTCATTGCAAGTGGCTTGCTTGGCCATCTGTCCAAGTTCTCACTAACCAAAACATGAAAGACCAGTACCCGCCTACCATGCACGAAGCCCGGGGTTCAATCCCAGTGCTATGTAAACCTGTTTTGGTGGCACGCATGTGGTATCCCAGCATTCAGAAGAGGAGAGGTGGAGTTTAAGCACACCCTCAGCTACACAGGTAATTCAAGCCGGAAAGATCTCA
The DNA here is from genome assembly GCA_004026605.1 of Ondatra zibethicus. Taxonomy (NCBI): domain Eukaryota; kingdom Metazoa; phylum Chordata; class Mammalia; order Rodentia; family Cricetidae; genus Ondatra; species Ondatra zibethicus. Next base: position 54,457 of record PVIU01010258.1, read on the forward strand.
TGTGGAGACAGGAGTGAGATAGTGTGGACAACTTGAGTTCCCATCACTCCTAGGCAGATATGGAACCTACGAAGATAACCCAGTTTGGGCTCCAACAGGCATCTGTGTGACTGCCACCCTCTGGGCAGCTCAGACTCGGGTCTCAGACCTGCTGTGCAAGCCTAGGACGTTCCTCGTGCCTGACTAGTGCCTGGAGAACAGGGGCCACTGGCGCAGTGCGAGTGCTCCCCACGCGGAGGAGCACTGCCATTACCAGAGTCTCCTGGTGCCTGCCTGTCCCACTCCCGCTCCCTGGGGCTCCCATCCTCCAGGTGCAGTTTGGCCTGCACCTGTGACAGGCAGCTGCCGGGCCTCTGTCCTTCTCATGTTCCCATCTACAGTACGGGCTGAGGACCCTGTGGGTAAACACCTGGGAAGGACAGAGTCCCAGAAAAGGAACCCAAGGACAGTCACCAAGGAGATGAGTAGAGGAAGGGAGTCATGGCTCCCCACAGTCCTGGGCTCGGAATCCTTGCTGGGGGGGGGGGGGTCACTGGGGTCGAAGATCAGTGTACAGAGACTCCTGCCTTGGGCAGGAGTTCCACAGAAAGGGGGTTCCTTCTGTTACCCCAAAATTGTTAGCTTCTTTCATGTCTAGAAGGGAGGTCTGTGCCTTGCCCGGGCAGCCGTGAGGAATCTTCAGTGACAGGACTCTGATGCTTCTGGCAAACTTCATCTGGTGGCCACACCACAGGCAGGCTGTGTGTCAGCCACAGGTATCACTGGGGCCTCCCTCAGTGCACTGCCTTCCTACCCGCTGAGCAGGGTGTCCTCCACGAGGGACAAAGCTGTCCAGTGCCCGCCCAGCGCAAGTCACATGCTCATCCCCAGCCAATCCGTGGTGTGAGTATGTACAGCTGATTGGCAGCTCTTCCAGGAAGAGTAGGACACCAGGGGCAGGAAGTGGATGGGCCCCTAGCAGTCTCTGTTTTCAGTTCCAAAGGCAGCAGCTGGTGCTTAGGTAGACAGTGAGAAGTCCTCAAGGGGAAGGAGTTTGCCCAGCATGGGGAGACACTTGGGAATATGCCCCTGGTTCTCACTCCAGTCAGGCAACCGGAGGGAAAAGAACCTAGGCAGCCTGGGTGATGGGGTCGGAAGGGGTGAGCATGCACCTATGTGCGAGTGTAAATGCTTGACTTATATCCGTGAGGAAAGGGTGGGCCACATGCATACGTATGTACTTGTGTGTGCCTGAGCTAAGCGTCATTCTGTATGTATTTATGTTTGCCTATGACATAGCTTTATATGAGTGAGTACATTGTGTCTGCATGCCTATATGAACATGTGTCCATACGTGTGTTTACATAGACTCTGTGCATGTGTGTGTGCACACACGTGTGTGTGCCCTGAAGCACTGGGCAGGCCACCCTGCCAGCACCACCTGCACACCTGCCCTGGGCCTCAGAGGACATGTCCTGTTCTCTAAACAGCCCTTCCTCTCAGCCAAGCAGCTGGCCACCATTTTGGCACACATTGTCCTGTCACATCTGATTTGTGAAGTCGTGTCTGCCAGGCCCACAGGAGCGTCCAGCTGGGCTCTCTCAGGTCAGGGAGTGTTTTCGTCTTTAGCTTGTAGGAGCCATGGAGGGCAGGCAGCCACGCTTCGGTCAGGTGGGCACACTCAGCTTTCTGCCTCAGCCCTTCAGAGCGAGGAGAATTGTGAGGATGGGGAGTCCTTCTGTCTCCCCAAGGTACCAGAGACTGAGAGTAGACCAGGGTTTCCCGCCTCTCTGGCCTTTCGGAACCTTGCTGCCCATAGCCTCTCTGCACATGACAAGCACACGCCCTCCTCCTCCAGGAAGCCTACCTGAGCTGACAGCCACCTCAGCCCCAGCACCCGTCCACAGTCATGCAGGGTGACTCCAATCCCCACAGTCCCCAGAGGAAGCCCTTGGAGCCAATGCTGGCAGTGGAGTCCAGCCCCTGAGGTGCTGTCAGGTGCTCTGAGAATCGAGCTGAGCTAGTGTGTGAGGGCCAGGCCACGCTGCTTCTCTGAGGTGGGTTGCTGTCACCTCTCTACCGAGGACACCATAGCCACCAGACCAAAGGCCACCCAGACTCCCACACCCACCGTCATTCCGCGGTTAGTATTCTGCCTGTGAGCTCTGACTCCCAGGGGCCACATCCTCACCCCTGAGTTCAGGGACAAGCACAGGCTTAGGGATAGGTAGTGCAATGTTTAAGGCTCCCAGGGAGATGCTGTGGCCACAGATGTTTGCCAAGCACTATGGTCTATGTGACTGCACCAGCCCGTTTTCCTCCTGCAGGGCTCCGAGAGCCTGTCGGGGGCCATCAGGCCCTGTGCTTCAGGAAAGATGACTGAGAAACCTAACAAATGGCTACCGAGAGAGAGAAGTTCGTAGCGAGCCTGAGGTGGTTAGACCTCCAGAAGAGTGGTCACCCTGTACCAGGTGCCAATAAGCATTTATAAAATGAATTATGTCCCAGCCTGGAACACAATGGGGGACCCAGAGCAGTAAAGTTGGGGCCAGCCGCGGCCTGGACTCATTCTCTCATTTCATGGGCTCTTTGTGGGGACAGGAGCCCTAATACATGTCAATCAAGGTGACAGCAGCATCACTCGGTGGCTTCACGCTCGTCAGGACCACGTGAGCCAAGATGGCCTCTCAGCTGCCTGGTCAGCCCCAGTGGGGCTGGAACTGGGAGGTAAGAGTCCCACTACAACCAGATCCAAAACAAAAATTAATTGTTAAGTTGGCTCCAAATGGGGTGAGCCAAATCCCAGGAGAGCCCCAAATCTCCAAAGAGTAAGATGGAGCTTGTCAACTATCCCTATGCCCCTGAGGATGCTGGGTAATTACTTCTCCCCCTTTGTCTTTCTGTTTGCTCTTAGCTCGACCACCAAAAGGCAGCTACAAAATCGGTTAAAGCTTCCAAAGTGTGTGTCTCTCCAGAAATCTCTTACAAAAGGCAAAAGATTTACAAGATGTGAAAAGTAAGGCGGGATAATTGTTTTTGGAATGACCCCAATATTTTCACCCCAGCGACCCCAGCTGGGCATCTTGCCCCCATATTTATGATTCCTGGTCCTCTGCACACTGCTGGGCGACCTTTCTGAGCCCCCCTCTGAGAACCCCCAGTCCCTCATCGGGCCAGTAACTCACCCTGACGTTATCTCTCAGGAGGCTTTATGCACTTTAATTTAACTCCCCATCATTATTTCCCGGACTTCAAGGTTTTCTCTTTGGAAGTGCCCTTCCTGGGACAAGCATAATGTGTTTGCCATCAAGCCCAATAAATATGTTTGTACGGGAGATGGGACCCATTGGGGAGAGGAGCTCAGCCTCACCCCCATGTGCTCCAGGGTGGGTGAGCTTTTGTGTCCTTGAACCTCCATGGTTGGGGGGCGGGGGAGGGGGAGCGCCATATTCTCAGGCAGGTGACAGAGCCAGCAAACAAAACATCAGATGCCCAGGTGATCAGGTCCCTTCTTTCTGCTGTGCTTTGCTGTTGTCTGTCTTGGTTTTGTGGTGTGGTTGTCACTGTTGAGATACTGGAGTTGTCACGTCGCAGCTCCCGGGCCTGGAGCCCAAGCCAGCCTCAAACTCACCACCTCCTGCCTCCAGCCCGTGACCGCTGCACACACAGACTTGCAGCAATGCCGGGGGCAGGCGTGCTTACCCAAGGTGCACAGCAAAAGGACTAGACACAGAGAGGTCACACAGCACACTGGGAGCAGACCCAAGTTTGCAACCCACTCAGGGTTGCAGAACCAGAGGGGCAGCACCAGAACCCTCCCCAACTGGACTCTGTTTGCCTCCAAATTCCGCCTCTCCGAGTTCCCTTCGAAGGAAGCTACCACACACGGTAGGGATCAGCTGGAAGTCCAAAGGGCCAATTCAGGTTCCTGTGAGAAGCAGCTGTGGAAGGAGCCTTCCGTAGAGAGTGGTCTTGGCTTGTGTCCCCCAAAGAGCCTGTCTATCACAGTGCATGGTACCAACAGGAGCAAATTCAAAGTTCTGCCCAGAGCCCCCCTCAGCACTCTGGACCTCAGTTTCCTCACCTGCAAGATATTGGAAGGAAATTGGGCTCTAATAAATTAACCAGATGTAGGGACTGGAGAGCTGGCCCGGAGGTTACCAGGAGTTTGTTCTTGCACAGGACCTGAGTTCAGTTCCCAGCACCCACATCAGTGGTTCATCTGAGAGAGCTGATGCCTCTGGCCTCTGTGGGCACCTGCGCATGTGCGCGTACCCACACACAGACATGCACATACACAGAATTAAAAAGAATTCTTTAAAAACCTTAACCAAGATGTGGGGGCCCACCAGGCGTTCCTGTTCTCCACCCTGTGTCAGTCGCTCGTGGTTTGGGGGCTGCTACTGGAATGAGGGACAAGATCTCTGTCTAGTTTGTGGGTCCACCCTACCTGTGCCATCTACTGCCCGACCCCAGCTCCTTCTCCTGGGACAACCACAGCTGTGCCCACCTGACCAAATGGCCCCAGAACAGAATTCCCATTGGCTAAGGCCTACAGCAAAAGCCAAACCTGTTGTGGCGTCTGCAGAGCGGAGGGTACGAGCGACTGTCCTAGACTAGGAAAGAGCTAGAAATGCCAGGAGCCCCAGAGGGTAGGTTCACTGCCTTGCAAATGAGAACCAGGATGCTTTCAGGTACTGTACCAGTGCCAGGGGCCCAGTAATGACCCTGTGTCCACGATGCCACTGGAGCCACTGAGGCCCCAAGGAGCCCCAGAATTGGGTGTGAAGATCTGTATCTGCGGCCATTGTGGATGGGCGCCCAGAGTGGGGGCCTGCTGTCTGCTGTCACTGTTCCCTGAGGGGAACAGTGGGGCCTTTGTGCTATGGCGAGTGTTCATATGTGTCCATATGGGTCATTTGCCCTATTATCATCTGGGGAACTTTATGTCGCTGAGTTCTTGAGTACTTTAAAGAATTTGCAGCTTCTAACAGTTCAGTGTCATAGACTAAGGTACATGTATGTGTGTGTGTTGTGTGTGTGTGTGCGTGTGAACATGATTGTGAAGGTCAAAGGTCAACATCAGGCCATTTTTATTTATAATTCAACTTGCCTCCAGCTACCACAGATCAAGTTTCCACGCTCTTAGCTCCTCACTGAGAGGACTCAGTTTTCAGCTCCCAAAGCTCTGCCTGCGTCTCCACTAACACCTGGGCTTCCTCATCGCAGGCATTGGCCAGCCACACCGCACCTGTCCTGGACACTGGCCGTGCCAGCACCCAGCTGCATTATGTCCCTAACCAAAGTCTCCAGGAGGCTCTGCCCGCATGGGTCAGTGGTAGAGCACTGGTCCAGCATGCTCAACATCCTAGATTCTGATTCTGTTCTGGGGCTAAGGCTGTGATCCCAGCACACGGGACGCGCTGGCATCCTCAGCACCGCATAAGCCAGCTATATCAAAGGACATCCAGTCCTTTGGAGGTGGAGGCGTCTGGCTGACCCAGGTTGGACCATGAAAGATGATGAATCTGATTTATAAGCCCAAAGGCGTGTGTGGACAACTTATTAAAACACGAGGCTAACTGACACATGGCACAGAAACACACGTGGATACGAGAAGACTTCAAAGCCCTGGTTGAGGTCAGGACCCTGAATCTAGCCCAGGACTGAGGCCTCTGCTGTCACTTGCCAACAGAACATTAAGAGTTATTTCTGCTTCTTAAAACAGTCTTGTCAGTTGCCAGGCAGTGGCACATGACTTTAATCCCAACGCTTGAGAGGCAGAAGCAGGCGGATCTCTGTGAGTTCGAGGCCATACTGGTCTACAGAGTGAGTCCCTGGACAGCCAGGACTACTACTACTTTTTGAGAAACCCTGTCTCAAAAGAATAAGAAGAAAAACATTCTATCAGCTTCCTATTTTTTTTTTTAAAGACAGGATTTCTCTGTGTATCCCTGATTCCTGGCTGTTCTGGAACTTGCACTATAGACCAGGCTGGCTTCAAACTCAGAGATTTGGCAGCCTCTGCCTCCCAAGTGCTGGATTAAAGGTGTGCGCCACCACTGCCCGCCTACCTTCCTATACTTCTAAATACGCTAGATTAATACCTCGTCTTCTGAACCTGATGATCCACGTGAAATAAAATGAAATATAGAGAAGAAAGGGACCGTGTCAGAGGAGATGGTCTAAGATCAGAGCATGCTAATCCTGAGGCTTGGTAAACAGAAGGTGACCCTGACAGGAAGCCAGACTGTCTGTCTCTCTCTGTCTGTCTGTCCAGTCACCTCTTATTCACAGAGCCTGGCACAATGAAGGCATATAAAAATCATTTGTTGGCCAGGCGGTGGTGGCGCACGCCTTTAATCCCAACTCTCGGGAGGCAGAGGCTGGCGGATCTCTGAGTTCGAGGCCAGCCTGGTTTATAGAACTAGTTCCAGGACAGCCAGGGCTACACAGAGAAACCCTGTCTTGAAAAACCAAACAAACAAATCATTTAACTGCATGCATGGATGAGTGGGTGAGGTATGCATTGCTTTGGCTGGCTTCCCTGGATTGGATCCCCAAGAATGAGGCCAAAATCTGCTGCTCCTCCCCACAAAAAGGCCTGGGCTTTCTGCTGCAGCCAGAGGTGGCCACTGCTGATCTCTTCCCTGGTACCCCATATCAAGAATCTGGCCTGTGAGCATCTGGCCATGCCCGTGCCGTAGAGCTGATGATATCTGGTGAGATCTCAGCCCTTGGAATGACAGAACTTGCACGCACGCTCCAGACACAATTAAAGATTCTCAGCTAAATAAAGCGAGACGTGGCTAGGGCTACTACGCCCTGTCGGACTGAAACCCAGTGAGCCAAGTGGCCTTCCCAGAGAGATTTATTCCTGGAGGTGGCTTCAGGCAGCCAGCCCAGCTGGCGCAATTAGACTTGGTCTCTCTCCCTCTGTTTGGGGGAGGGGAGTAACATTTTTATTTTATCTTCATTGAGCTGGAACAGCAAAGATGGCGTGAATGCACATTAATTCTGGAACAAATTATTAAGGCTTGATCTGGGATTCCGGGAAAACCACCCCCACCCCACCCTCACCAGCCCCTCCCATCATTCCATTTGCTCCTGGAAGCCATCGCCAGGCCGGTCAGTTCCCATTGGGCCTGAAGGTAAAGACCGAGAACCCGTCAAGCCCACGGCCAGTGGAACCTCCGGCCTGGTGACTATCTGCTATCCCGGGCTTGACCCCTGGCCATGACCTCCATATTTTGTTTCCTTCTTGCCTATCCAAGGTCAAACGCGCCCTCTCCACAACTTCAGCCTCTGTCTGTCTTCCCCTCAGGGACCATGGTCCACTTTGGACTTCCTGGAACGTCAATATCCTACCTACGCTGGCTCAGATGGGACTGCACCTTGGGGCCATAGGGCTCCCACCTCCCACAGTCTTGAGGTGAAACCCAGAGTCCTCCCCGTCTGGGACTCTGTTCACTTCTCCCTTGGAAGCTTCACCTGCTGGCTCCCTTTCCCTCTTGGAGCTGTGGCCCGGAGCCTGCCTACCTGACCCAAAAGCCCATCCTCCCCACGTCAGGGCGTGAACTGACAGCTGTGACTTTATGGAGTCTTTGCTCCACACACACCTGAGGAAACCAAGTCCTGCCGTATCTTGTCCTTGAAATCAAATAGTACGTACTCAGGGGCTGGCAGGTAGCTCGGTGGGTAAGAGAACTTACTGTGCAAGAATACAGACCTGACCTCAAATCCTCACCACCCACGGCTACACGCACGCCTGAAACCGCAGAGCCTTGGGGGATAGAGACAGGAAGGTCACTGGGCTCACCTGTCTAGGTCTCAACAAGGTGACAGAGCAGGACACTTGATATCCTCCTCCGGCCTCCACATGCACACACCTACATATAATACGTATAATGTGCACATGTACCACCTACGTATAATACGTAATAGTAACAATAATAATAATAATAGATACATGGCCCTATAGGAATAGAGAGAACAGAGTTTGTACTGCTCAGTGTGGGCCAGGGGCAAACAGTGGGTGCTCAATAAATGACCATTGATGAAGGAAGGGAAACATGAGTCCCCAACCCCTCCCATCTCTCAAACCCCCTCAGGTGCCCATCTTGGCTCAGTCATGCTGGCATTAGAGTTGCTTCCAAGGAGCTCAGGTTAAAAGATCTAGAGACTGGAGCAGGCACAGCCGGACCCCTCTCCACCTCACCCCAAACCTCCCGGGAATGGGATGAGTTCACAGCTCTCAGCAGCATGCAGCCAGAGGACCAAACCAGGCTCCCAGGAGATGGAGGTCATCATTTGGGTCCCTCCCCTAGTCATGGGCATTTTGTCAACTGGACAGTAAAGGCCAGGGCCTTGGAATTCTTGGCTAGTAAGGACCCCGTCTTCAGTCCTGGCCTGGTGCACCTATCTTACCAGTGCTCTGCTCCCCTCCCTGCCCAGGCCGCCAGCCCAGACTGGATCCCGTTGCCCTTGCTTGGATCTACTCTTTCACCGTCGTTTACGGCAGGACAGGAATGACCAGGTCAGCTGTGTGATTGTGTACATCACCTTCTCAGGCTGCCACGGATCGGGACCATGAGCCCCCCATCTTCCCCATCTGGATCAAAATTCCTGGGTTGTAGCTGCTGACACAGCAACTACACACAGAAAGTCCAGTCCTCCCAGGACTTGGAGCTGTCTTTGGAGGTGGTGACTGGGGTCCCCGGGGGCCGAACTGAAGGCTGAATAGGCCCTGAAAACGGGTAAACACAGTCAAGAGATGGCTCGTTTTCTAAGTGCCAGCAAAGGGTGGGGACTCCCATTGTCCTTGTCCCCAGTACAGAATCCAGTGTGTGTCCCTAACCACTGTGCCCCCACCAGGGTCAGGGTCCCAGAGTAACCCTGCTCACCCAGTGTAGGGCAAGCAGCCACTGGGGTGCTGGCTGGATTCTGAGCAGCCCTGTCTGCACTTAAAAACTGCCTGGGGCCGGGCCGTGATGGCACACACCTTTAATCCCAGCAGTAGGGAGGCAGAGGCAGGTGGATTTCTGTGAGTTCGAGGCCAACCTGGTTTACAGAGTGAGTTCCAGGACAGACAGGACAACACAAAGAAACCCTGTCTAGAAAAACAAAACCAAACCAAACAACAACAACAACAAAAGAAGCAGTTGCCTAGATGTAGATAGAAGGGAAAGAAACTAGAGGCCCAACCGACAGATCAAAGAATACAGATGGGGGAGAGTGATGGGGTGGGAGGTGACAAAGGCACACCATGGTCACCAGTGGCTCCAGCTTCGGTTGCCTGAGGATCTGCCATTGCAAGCCTCCAGCACCGGCAGACCAGACCCTGCCTGTTCTTTTCTTCCCCCACGTGCCTAAGTGGGTGCCACCTACTTGGGGACTGCACCTTCTGTTTGGCTTGGATAGCGATCCCCTAGCTGGGTCCCACTCGTCCCCTTAGCAGTAGAGGTCTGTGGAGTTTTGAGTCCTTGAACTGGGATGACCTCAGAAGCCCTCTCACCCGACCCTGACACCTTGCGGGCTGCCCTCCTGGGTCACTTCTAAACTCGACCCCCATGCTGGTCCTGGAGTCCGCGTCCCCCAGGCCTGGAAGCTGGAATGCCGCTTTGTTGCTGGGGAACTTGAGCAGGAGCTGTGTCCAGGCCGGAGAAGGAATGCACGGCTTTCTCCAGTGTAAAGCGTGGATCAAGGGTGTGAGTCGCCGAGGCAGAGCCACGGACACTTGCCTCGCAGGGACTGAGACCTTCGCCCACTACAGACGATAACAGGGCGGGGCACCAAGGGATGCAGAGACGCCGCCGCCTGCAGCTTGGCGCGGGAACAAAGGAAACACCGGGCGGTAGCCCTGCGTCCCACGCGCGTCCCCGGCACCCACGCCCACGCATGTCGCGCACACGCACCCAGGGTACCCGGTCTGGGGACACCAGCTCCCACACATCGCCCCTCCGCCAGTGGGGGCCGCCTTTAACACCAAGGCCCTGGAGCTGCAGCTGCAGGAACCAAGAAAGCTGTTTCAGGGTTTTCCTCCACGTGCAATGCCCGTGCGTGGCTGGCTCTGGAAGGCCTGAGGCCAACCCTAATGCCCCAAACTGACACGCGGTGTCCGTGGACCCAGACTGTGGGGATGACCACGCCGGCGAGGAACAGCCGCGACTGAACCGCGAGGAAGGCGCAACTGCAGCCTTGTGGCGCCACCTACGGCCCAGTCTAGCTCTCAAGCTTTCCCCGGGCCAGCGGGACTCCCCGGTGGCTGTGTGCTTGTTTCGCGCTTCCCCTAGGGACGCCCTCAGATCACGACCTTGGTCTGGGCATGCCAGGGCAGACAGACCTCCCCACTTGAATCAGCTGCGGGCAGAGGGGTGAGAGCCAAGCTGTCCATATTCTGAACCTTCCCCTCTATCATAAGGAGGTCCTGCCGGGGAAACTGAGGCCTGACTTGGAGTGTGGCTTGAGACAACTGACATGTGGACTCCTGGTGCCACCACCCAGATACCGCCTTCCTCTACCCCAGGTTTAACCCCATCCCAGGGTTTCTAAATAATCACACCAGGAAAAGGCAGCCTGTGGCCCCAGAAACATCAGCCACACGCCCTTTGTTCTGACAGGGCTCCATTTCCTGATGTTCTCCCACCACCCAAAAGCAGCATGGCTCCCACAGTTGTGAACACTCTCAGGTCAGGAGGCATAGGAGGGCAGAACTGGACTGCTCTGGTTTGAACAGCCTATGAGCTGGGTCAGAGTCTCACAGTTAGCCCATGCCCTTGCCCAGCACCTGAATGCCAGACTACCCTGCGCTTCTGTGGGGACTGACACCCCTACCCCACCCATGAGAAGTAACCTCTAACACACACACACACACACACACACACACACACACACACACCAGAAGAGAGACAGTCACGAAGCCCTGAGCCTCCAAGTGTTCAACACACCAGAATCTGGGCCCAAGTTATCTTCTCTATTGGAGAAGAGCATCAATCGTGGGGAGCTCCACATGGTAAGGAGCACCTCGCATGGTAAGAGACATGCTGATACACCCAGGGGCAGCCCTAGAGGTCACTGCTAAGACCTGGGCCTTGTGGGAGTTCAGGGAGAGACCACAGTGGAAAGGATGGTCCAGAATTTGCGAAGAGGTGGTATCAGCAGGCTTTGAGGTTAGGAGTTTGCCAGAAGGAAATGCGAGAAGGACCCTCTCACGGGAAGGCGTGGACTTGCAAGGTCAGCCAATGTCATGTGTGACATGGAAGAGGAGGCCTGAGCAGCAGGCAGGCCAGGGTTCACGGCGCTGCAGCACGGCCTCTCACAGACAGCTTTTCTAAGTGGGTCAGTGACGGTGACCCTGCTGGTGGGTGGGGCTAGCACGGCGTGGGGTCCACAGGGAGCCTCCAGGGATGAAGGCACAAAGGCAACAAGGTGGGGAGGTCATGAGAGGTCACCTTGAATGTCACTCTGAGAACAGCGAGGAAGTACGACAGGGACTGGACCTGGGAAATGTGATTTGGGTCTCAGAGGGACCAGCTGGGCGGGCTCTTCCTTAGGGAAGGCTCTCCCCATCCAGCAGGTCTCGCGCTGGGGTCAGGCCTTGTCTTCTCTGACCCAGTTCTGAGAGGCTCAGGACCCCCACCCCAAATCCAAGGCTGGACCCGCCTGAAAGACCCTGCTTCCACACCGGGTTGACATGGAAGCGCCTCCTCCCTTCCCCCGCACTGCACAATCCTCCACACACTGTGCAGTCCCGGCCACAGAGAGAGAACAGTGCCACCGCCATAATTTCTGTTTCCTTCTAAATAGACGCTCCCAGATCTGCTCCCACAGAACCAATTAAAGCACCTGCCGGGACCCGGCTTTGTCAGCAAATTACTTCCAGGCTCCCTGGCTCAGGAATAAATCTCAGGCAGATGAAGGAGATGGGATGAGGTGAGAAGCTGGGGGCACCAGAGCAGGCAGGGGCACCCCAACAGCAGGCGTCCAGCCCCAGACTATTCCCACCACTTCTGCCAGAGTCCATGTAGACCAGGATGAAAATGACCCCCATGAGCAGTGGCCTGGGGGTCTCCATCTTCTTGCCCCAAAGGCCAAGCTCACCCGTGCCCCTTGACCCCTACCCCACCAAGCAGTAGGGAGTGGTTGCCACCCCTCTGCAGCAGAACCCGGACAAATCCTTCCCTGCTTGGGCCTTGGTGTTTCCATCCATGTTATAGGTCCCAGAGGGACCTGGCCTTGCTGTTCCTGCTTCAGCATCTTAGGGGCCCATGACATACCATGTGGCCTCTCTTCTGCAGCAAAGCTAAGGCCTGGGGTGCGGGTGGATCTAAGCCCAGGGCAGCCCCAAAGTTCTCAACCAAGTGAGGGGACAAAAGGGCTTGGGTGGGGTTGGGAGGGCAGGCAATGACTACAATCACAAGGGTAGGGTCTCCTAGGGAGAATTAGGGGAGCCCGCTTCCAGCATAAATGGTTCACCATAGACCAGCAGTACTCCCAAAGACAAAATGACTCTGAATCCTGCACCATCCATCTCTCTGGGAATTACAAAAACACACTCTTCTGGGGGGAAATTGTTCTAACTTTAGGAAATGTACCATGCCTGTGACCCGAGCAGTGCCCCTAGGATTATACATTTCATGACAGCTGTGTACTGCATCCTAAGAGGGGTGTACTGCACCCTAAAAGGGGCAAGGGATGGAGCCAGCTATGCCCAGCACAAACACTGTAGAGCCAGGACTCACTTGGTATGGACCATGCTCCCCTCCCCCCACCAGGGCTGGCGCCTTGGCCAGCCCTTCACCCTGTGAGTCCCTGCCCAACTCTACAGCAGGGTGCAGTGGGAGAAACTGAGGCAAGCAGTGATGTGATAGACTGAGTGTCTGTGCCCTGTGACAGCTAAGGTGGGAGGATCTGTGGTGGCTGCTTGCCTGTCCTGTGTGAGTTGAGGGCTTAGGGAAGAGGGCAACACACTGAACCCCTGCCATCTCCAAGCAGGGAAAACGGGCTATAGGTCCCTGCACCCTGGTGGCCCTGAGGCCCAGTGACTGTTTCCCAGTAGGGAAATGGTAACACCCCTTCTAATGGCCACCCTTAGGGCATCCACCCTTGTCTGGTTCCCTTTGTCTCTCCTGACCCACTGCCTGGGACTTTCTCATGGCTGAGCCCATTTAGCTGGTGTGTCATCATTGTGTCCCTGCCACCACTGAGGCTCAGAGGTTAAGTAGCCTGCAAGATTTACGGGGCTCTGTACCATGGACAAGGTTTGCACCTAGGTTCCTCTGGTGCCAAAATGCAGCCTCAGGATGACTCCCTAAGAGCCTTACGTGGGACTGTGCTTTGGATATGCAAAGCAGGTCAGACCTGCAGTGGGTGGGCACAGAGAGCAGGCAGCTCACCAGTCAGGAACCACCCCATCTGACCAGAAGACAGAGGCAGTGGGGTAGAGTGTTAGCAGCGCCACCTGCAGGCAGGGAGGACTAGACACCCTATCTTCCAGGGATGGTGACAGCTGGCATCCTGCTGAGAAGTTTGAGCTCAGTAACCCAGGCACACTTTCTCTGTGGCCGCTAACATTGCCAGTGATAGTAAAATTATCACAAGCAGCTGAGGGAGCTTCACCCTTCGGCCTCTAGCAAAGCCTAAACTAAAAACGGTCCCATTTCACAGGAAGAAAACTGAGGCTCGTGATCAGAAGTCTTTTGCCCAGTACTGCCCAAACTGAAAGAAGCCACGGCTCCCTCTACCACTGAGGAGGGAGGGACACGCCCGTGGGAACAGGGCTACTTGATATTCTTGTTATACACATGGGGTCGACTGCCTTCTTGAAAGCCAGCAGCCGATGTGGGGGCCGCACCTGTCTGTGATCAGGGGTAGAATCGGGGGGGTAGTGGCAGGAGGGTCAGGAGTTCAGGGTCATCCTCATAGAGATGGCAAATACGAAGCTTGCCTAGGCTCAGAGGCGGGAGTGGGGATGGGGTGAGGTTTTTCTTCAAACCAGGAAAAACCATGAGTAAGTGAGCAAGAAGGGGACCTTGAAGGGAAGGGGGTGGCTAAGCCCATTGCTGCCTCTGTGGGACCCAGAACTAGGGGTGGAGACAGGGTGTGCCTGCAGCACACACCCCAGAAAAAAAGAGGAGGAAAGAGGAATGGGGAGAAGAGAGGAAGGGGGGGTAGGACTGGGATCTGGCTCAGCAGTTGAGAGCACTGGCTGCTCTTGTAGAGGACCTGGGTTTGGCTCTTGGAGGGAAGAAGCAAGGAAAGCAGCCTGCAAATCTGGTGGCAGGCAGCACTGTAACCGCAGGGTCCCCTGAACGCCCTGCACGCCGTGGGGGCTCAGACCCCTGAGAGGCACAGCGTTTCTAGCCACCCATCACCAACCGGGAAAATGGTGTCCCCCCCCCACTCTTCATTGTATTTGTTGGGTTATCTATGTGATTCCATTGCAGCGTCGAAGACGGAGCCTCTTGTGTGCTAGGCAATCACTCTAACCCCTAAGCTACAGCCCCAGTCCTGTGGAGTTGGTTAGTTAGTTACCGTCTCTGAGGAAGAGTCTCACATAGCCCAGGCTGGCCTAAACTCTCTATGTACCCAAGGATGGCCCTGAGCTCCATATCCTGATGTCTCCACTTCCTGAGTTCTAGGATTATGGGTGTGCACAACTACATTGATTTAAATGGTGCTAGGGATCCAATCCAGGACTTTAGGCCAAGATTTAGGGTTTGATTTTTTACAAATCCAAACCCAATTGCACGGTGCCATGAAGTGCATTCACGCTGCAGAATGACTAGATCAAGCCAGTGATGAGTGGGCAGAGGGAACACAGAGTGAATTTGGGATTGGTGTGGACCCAAGAGGTTTCAGAAAAGCAAAGAAGCAAGCAGGACATGCTGAGACCCTCAGACTGTTAGCAGAAACCCATTTTCCCCCTCAGGTGGGCCCCCTGAAGGACGCTGGAACCTGGAAGGGTCGCCTAGGTGGGGCCACAGTTGTCAGATGTCCTCTGTGTCATACAGAACGCGTCCTGTCACAAGAGGACAGAAACACAGGTTGTTCCCCGTCTTTCCCGTCTGTCCCCTAGTGCCTCCTGGTGGCCGTTTGAGGATCCTACACAACCTCAGAGCAAACTTGCCAGAGAACAGCAAGAATCTTGGGAGACAGCTCCGCTCGCTCGAGGTGCCTGCTCAGCAGGCAGACGGGCCTGGATCCATTCTCTTCCTTTGTGCTATTAAAATAATACAGACTCAGAACTGTTAGCAATGACAGAAATCCTCTTAAACCAGGCTTCCCATGAAAAGCAAGATTTAATAAAATGCTATGGAGTCTTAAGGTACAGGCTGCACCGCGGGGGTGCCCCCTAGGTCCTCTGTACCTCGGCCCTTTCCCAAGCACCCGGATAAGGCGGTGCCTGTTCTGACCTAAGCAGTCAAGACCAGGGTGGGATCAAGCTAGCACCTACTCCCCATGGGTGGGCCCCACAGCCCGGGAATTTGTGAGCTGGACAGAACTTCAGAAAATCCAGAAAGTGTGAGGATGCTGTGAGGTTTGAATGATAAGGCAGCATTAGACATTTCTTCTCAGGCGTGCCTACCTGCAGCTGTCTTGCTCCCATTTTCCAGATCAGTCTATAGATGCAATTTTCATCTGGTTTTCATGGGTCATCTGTTTTTCTATGTTATAGAAAAATCTAACTTTAGTTATTCCCAGTGTGTGTGTGTGTGTGTGTGTGTGTGTGTGTGTGTGTGTGTGAAGGAGAGAGAGAGAGAGAGAGAGAGAGAGAGAGAGAGAGAGAGAGAGAGAGAGAATGCTGAGACCAGAGGACAACAATTGTTCAAGGTACTGTCTTTTTTGTCTTTTTTTTCTTTTCTTTTCTTTTTGTCAAATCGGCTAATCTAGTTGGTCAGCGAGCCCCAGGGTTTCTCCTGCCTCCACCTCCCCAGGTCTGGGATAAGAAGGTATGGCTATGCCCAGGTTCTTTGATTGGTTGGTTGGTTTAATGGTTGGCTTGGGTTCTGTTTTATTTGTGTGTTTTGCCTGCTTGTCCATACATATATATTTTTTTCACATTTAATTTTTTATTATTGCATTATAAATAGTACCATTCAAAATTTCTACCTCCTCCGCTCCTCGCATTTCCCTCCTGCTCCCCCACTCCCCCTCCCCTTTTCCCCTCCAGTCCTAAGAGAGGGCAGGTTACCCTGCCCTGTGGGAAGCCCAAGGCCCTCTCGCCTCCATCCAGGCCTAGGAAGGTGTGAATCTAAACTGACTAGGATCCCAAAAAGCCAGTACATGCAGTAGAATCAAATCCCAGTGCCATTAGCATTGGCTTCTCAGTCAGTCCCCATTGTCAGTCATATTCAGAGAGTCTGTTTCGATCACATGCTTGTTCAGTCCCAGTCCAGCTGGCCTTGGTGAGCTCCCACTAGATCGGGCACACCATCTCAATGGGTGGACGAAT
>PVIU01010259.1:0-20233 GCA_004026605.1 Ondatra zibethicus
CACACACACACACACACACACACACACACACACACACACACACACACACACACACACACACACACACACACACACATACACACACACACACACACACACACACAGACATTCATACATGCACACAAATGTAATAAAATTTATGATAATGTTTGTTTTCCTAATGTTTCAAGATACTAAAAAAGGTAAATTTAGTGATAATATATGTATGGCAAATAAAGATTTTTTTTTAATCCTAAAACCAAATTTTGCTCCATGTTTATTTTATCAGTCTGTTCTGGACATTAATAGAAACCTTTAAAAGCACCCCGACAGACAGTGAATCAGTCTCATAAATAGACCTGTTAATCACCTCCAAATCAACTTTATGTGACCTTTCTTTTTTCCTTTGTTTTTTGTCTGTGTTTTTTTGTTTTGTTTTGTTTTGAAACAGAGTTTCTCTGTATATCTCTGGCTGTAGATATCACTCTGTAGATCAGGCTGGCCTCAAACTCGGGGATCCACCTGTCTCTGCCTCCTGAGTGCTGGGATTAAAGACGTACACATGGCACATTAAAGATCATGCCCAGAAATATATTTGACTTTCGACAACAGAGATAAAGGCAGTCCAGAGGCCCAGGGGAAAAGATTACACACATACAGTCAAGTTCATTTGACAGCTTTAGTCCTGTGAATAATACATTTCCCTCAGGCAAATCAACTGTCCTCCTCAAAGAGACCCCATAAAAAAGACAGAGTTTTATGGAGGGACCAGTTTATGTCACTGCTGTGGGAAATGCACGCCGAGAAAACTTTCCTCAGCAGAGTTCTAAGAAATCAAGTCTTTGTCCTGCACAGAGGGAAATCGGTGTAGCCCAGATGCCCTGACCTCCTAAGGGAGGATAGGCCTCGTTCCAGTGATGCCGGCTCTTGAAGACTGAAGCTCACCAATTTTCCCTGGTGGATCTCCGCTCAGTTACTGCAGACATCAGTGAAGAGCCTTGGATAAGCCCTGATGGGGGAGGTATAAAACACTGAATTTCTTTTAGATAATAGGGCTTTGTTCTCTATTTTAATCAATAAATAAATCAAACAGCTTTTTGTCCTATATGTGACGGAAAGACAAAGTTTCATGGGGGGTCCTCCCCGTTTTGTAAGAGGATGTATCTAGGCCCACAGCCGGCTTCCTCCAGCAGAGAGTCTGTAGCATGTGGGTGGACAGAATAACCAGGAGCAGCTAAGAGCAATGCTGGCACTTGAGGCCACAGAACTCAATCTGAGACACTTGTTAGAGCGGTGGCTCTCAACCTTCCCAATGCTGCGATCTTTCAGTACACAGTTCCTCATGGTATGGTGACTCCCAACCATAAAACTATCTTTGTTGCTATTCATAACTGTCATATCTGATATGCAACACCTGTGAAAGCGTCATTTGATCCCCTCCCCAAAGATTGCAATCCAGAGGTTGAGAACCACCGTGTTAGAGGGTTGTCATAAAAGTTCTGTGCCAGAAACATAGATGAACATGTCTGTGTCTTTCCACAATGTCAGAATTTATTGAAGAGCAATAAATTCCCAAGGTTTAGCATCTTCAATAACAATATTTTGTCATATTGCCCTCCCTCCCTTAGTAATCTGGCCAAGGTGAACGCAAGTTCCTTTATTCTAGTCTGTTCCCCGGAATTACTCATTTATCAGCCTGTGATAAGCAGGTAATGTCTGGCAGGCGGTGTACTTCCTAAGTCCATCCAGGGACTGAGTCATCCTCCCTCTGACTAGAGTTTGTTTATAAGCTGCTTGTAAAATGAAGTCTTCAAGGGCACACCTGAAAGACCACTGTTTTTACATAATATGGAGTAACTGGAACAGGGGGTAGCCTGGTGTCAACAAGGACCTAACTCAACACTGTGATAAACAGGGACTTAAAGGGCTGGAGAGAAGACTTAGTGGTTAAGAGCACTTTGGTGGTGCACCACTTTAATCCCAGCACTCAAGGAGGCCGAGACTGGTGAATATCTGTGAGTTTGAGGCCAGCTTGGTCTACAAAGCAAGTTTCAGGACAGCGAGGGCTGTTACACAGAGAAACTCTCTCTTGAAAAACCAAACCAAACCAAACCAAACCAAGCACCACCACCACCAACAAAAAGAGCACTTGCTGCTCTCCCAGAGGATCCCAGCTCAGTTCTCAGCACCCACGTGGCAGCTCACAACTGTCTGCATCTCCAGTTCCAGGGGATCTGACACCCTCATACAAACGTACATGCGGGCAAAACATCAATGCACATAAAATAAAAATGAATAAGTCATTTTAAAAAGCCAGAGCCTTAAAATCAAAGCACGTGAGTAATTAAGTAGAAGACGCCTACATATCAAACTCATTTGTTAGGCTCACTAAAAATTGTCCTTAAATCTTGCCACATGCTAAGCCTGATAATTTTGCTCTTATTCCCCCAAACAAATGAAAACAAACAAATAAACAAGCAAAAAAACACAACAATTCTAGGGGGCTGGAGAGATGGCTCAGAGGTTAAGAGCACTCACTCACTGTTCTTCCAGAGGTCCTGAGTTCAGTTCCCAGCAACCACATGATGGCTCACAACCATCTGTAATGAGATATGGTGCCTCTTCTGACCTATAGGGATATATGTGGGCAGAATACTGTATACATAATAAATAAATGTTTTTAAAAAAACAATTCTACTGCAATGTAAAAATCTTATAATATCTATTCTAGCAAGTCTAACGCGAGAGGTCAACCTTTAACA
Organism: Ondatra zibethicus; assembly: GCA_004026605.1. Taxonomy (NCBI): domain Eukaryota; kingdom Metazoa; phylum Chordata; class Mammalia; order Rodentia; family Cricetidae; genus Ondatra; species Ondatra zibethicus. The sequence continues at coordinate 2,742 of PVIU01010259.1, forward strand.
AATAATAAAGTAGTTTACAAATAAAGTAATTACATGAATAAGCAAACAAAATCCTTTAAACAGAAGAGAGGATTGTTCCAACAGAAAGTTACAGGGGCCAGTGATGTGGTTCAGGAGTAGACTTGTCACCAAGCCTAGCACCCTGAGCTCAAGCTCTGGGATCCATACGACAGAAGGAAAGAGTCAGATCTTACAAGTTGTCTTCTGACTTCCCACACACGTGTCATGGCACTACCTACCTCCACAATCAAATAAAGAAGTAATCACAGAAACAGACATGGTGGTGCAGGTCTCTAACCCCAGCGCTCAGAAGGTAGAGTTCTGGGATCCCTAGATAGAGATCAAGAGTTCAAGCTCACCCACAGCTGCTTAGTGAATTTGAGGGGGAGCCTGTGCTCTATGAGGACGTTTGTCTAAAATAGATCATAGATAGACAGATAGATAGACAGACAGACAGACAGACAGACAGAGCCCCTTCCTCGAAACACCTCAGCTCAAAACACTGAACATACTGCTTCACAGTTGGGAAAAATAAGCAAGCTGCTGTCTACACTGAATAGAAGACCTCAGCTCAAGCTGCTCTATAGAAAATGAGGATTTATTTCAAAGATATGTTTTTTTTTTAAATTATGTATGTGTGAATGCATGTGTTGACTGGGGCCAGAAGAAGGTATTAGATCTGCTGGAGCAGGTGTGAGCTATTTGATGTGGGTGCTGGGAACGGAATTCAGATCCTCTGCAAGAGCAGTGCACAGTCTCAAAGCTATTGCTCCAGCCCCCAGAGGACTTTTAACAGGGAAAACCATCTGGTTACATACAGACCTGGGACTTTATCTCTTTTGGAGATGTCTGATGACTTACACAGAGAGCAGGAATGTACCCAGGGACGCCAGAGGCAACTTAGGCATTACACCAGGTGACAGACTGACTGATGTATCTAACTCCAGGGACCAGCACAGAGGGCTCTGATACATCTTCCCCAAAGACACAGAAAAGAGTAGGGCTTCGCAGTGAAGGTAGACCGAAAATGGCTGGTGGACTCAAGGGAACCCAAGATTCTGTTGCCCCAAGCAGACCAATAAAAAGAAAAATGATTCAGGAACTTCATGACTCATGTCGCCTGGAAAGGGAAACATTAACTAGTTTAGTCATCTGTGCCCTGCGGGAAAAGGGTTAAAGTCCACAGCATAAATTGAGGTAAGATTCTGCACACTCCGTCTCCACAGTGGTCCAGGAAGCTGCCCTGAGACCCCACCTTGATTAAAGGGTCGTATTTCCAGAAAAGGCATTGCCTATTAGACTTTCCTTGGCTCTCATATTTGCTGACATCTCAGGGTGGAAAGAGATTAAGTCTGTTCTTTTTCTGAGTCTTTGCAGCCTCTAGACGAATTCTTCAAACCTACAAACCATTTAAAGGCTTAAAAATTCTCCCTAAACAAGAAAAAACTTTTTAACATGAAAATCACTTTATTTTAGTTAAATCACAATGGAAAACATCGCACAACTAGCATTTGTCCAGTCCCGATCTCTACGTCTCAGTGAAGCTCTACACATGGCCGTTCAGACACAGCGGAGCCTCCCCTGGGGTTTTAACCCTTCACGGTCAACTGCAGTTTTATTCATTTATCCACTACAAAGGAAAGAAAAAAAAGGAAACCGTGAGAGCTGACACTAGAAGAAACAGCTTATGTCCTTTCTCATGACTCACAGGCCGTTTTGCCTGCACTTCATCCCCCTTTATCTACATTTTGCCTTGGCGATTTTAGCCTTTTCTCACATCCTTGCTGTCTCTACATGTCCCGTTGGCTGGCAGCTGCTTAGCCTCCAGCCCTGATGAGTCTCACTTGGCCTCTACTCTCCTCTTCCTTATTCACTCTGCCTGGCAGCCATGCCTCTCTCTCTCCTGCCTTGCTATTGGTCATTTAGCTTTTTATTAGACCAGTCAAGTGCCTTAGGCAGGCAAGGTGAAACCGATGCAACACATCTTTACATAATTAAACAGATGCAGTAAAATAACACACCTTTACACAGTTAAAGTAATATTCTGCAGCTTAAACAAATGTAACACATCTTTGCCTAGTTAAAATAATATTCCACAACATCTGTTGATAGAAATCTGGCTGGTTCCATTTTCTTGCTGTAGTCAACAGAGCAGCAAGCAGTAAGCATGGTTGTACATATCTCTGACAGGGTGTGGAGTATGGAGTTCTTTGGAAATATACCTGGGAGTAAAATGATAGTTCTACTTTTTATTATGTATTTATAATCATTTTGGTTTTTTTTGAGGCAGGGTTTCTCTGTGCATCACCATTGTCCAGCTAAACCCTTCCTTTTATTTTTTTTTAATTTATTTATTATGTACACAGTGTTCAGCCTCCATGTAGGCCTGCAGGCCAGAAGAGGGCACCAGATCTCATTACAGATGGTTGTGAGCTACCATGTGGTTGTGGGAATTGAACTCAGGACCTCTGGAAGAGCAGTCAGTGCTCTTAACCTCTGAGCTATCTCTCCAGCCCAAACCCTTCCTTTTATAAGTTGTCTTGGTCATGGTGCTTTTATCACAGCAACAGAAAAGGAATTAAGGCAGAAACCCGAGCCAGGCAGTGGTGACACACACCTTTAATCCCAGCATTTGGGAGGCAGAAGCAGGCGGATCTCCATGAGTTCCAGGCCAATTTTGTCTACAGAGTGAGTTCCAGGATAGCCAGAGTGGTTACACAGAGAAACCTTGTCTTGAATAAAACAACAATAACAACACAAAGACAGATACCCTAGAATTATGAGTTAATCAGTGTGGGTGCAGGGGACTGAACTCTGGTCCTCCGAAAGAGCATCAGTAACGTTGTCTGAGAAAATGCTCCTGTCAGACTGACCTGTACAGAAGCCTGTGAGTATTTTCTTGAATAATAACTAATGTGAAAAGGCCCAGCCCACTATGGGTGGAAACATCTCTGAGCAGGTGGCTCTGGGGCATATAAGAAAACAAAGTGAGCACCCTATCAGGAGAAAGCCAGTAAGCACCACTTCTCCATGACGTCTGGCTTCAGGTCCTTCATCCAGGTTCCTGCCCTGAGTTCCTTTGATAATAGACTGTAATATGAAGGAAGAATAAGCCAGGTAAGCGCTTTCCTCACTAAGTTCCCCCTTGCCACAGTCCTCTATCACAGCTGTAGAAACCTAAGAAAGGCTCTTAACTGCTGAGCCCTCCAGCCCTGTGGTCAGATTTCCTGACAGCCATTCTGATTGAAGGCTGTATCTCAAAGTAGTAGTAAGTTATATTTCCCTGATGACTAACTATGGTAAACACTTGAAAAAACATAGTGGGGCGATAGAGTCGGCTCAGTGGTTGAGAGCATTGGCTGCTCTTGCAGAGGACCTGGGTTTGATTCCCAGCACCCACATGGTGGTTCACAGCCATCCCAACCAGGGGATGGGAGGTCCTCTTCTGACTTCTGTAGTACCAGGCATACATAAGGTACACAAATGTACATGCAGGCAAAACACTTTTCCACATAAAATAAATCTGAAAGCAGTCATTGGCCACTTGGATTTCTCCTTTTGAAGAGTGTTTGTCTCATTAACCTTTCTATCGGCATATTTGTTGATTGGTGGCTTTATTTCTGCGGTGTTTAATTTCTATAGTTCTTTGTAAACTTTTGATATTAGTCTGCTGTTTGAAGTAGAGCTGGTAAAGATTTTCTCCTATTCAGTGGGCTGTTTCCTCTACTGATATTTCCTTTTGCTGTGCAGAAACTTTTTATTTCATCTAATCTCTTCTGGTGATACTTGGAGCTGGCTCCTGTTCAATAAAGTTCTGTTTAGAATGGCTTTGCCTATAGCCAAAATTATAGTAAATGAGACAAACTGAGAGCATTTCCTCTAAACCCAGGAGCAAGACAAAGCCAGTGCCATACTCTCCTCTTATTTAGTATAATGCTCCAAGGGTTTTTTTGTTTGTTTGTTTGTTGTTGTTTTCGAGACAGGGTTTCTCTGTGAAGCTTTGGAGCCTGTCCTGGAACTAGCTCTTATAGACCAGGCTAGCCTCAAACTCACAGAGATCTGCCTCCCTTGCCTTCCAAGTGCTAAGATTAAAGGCGTGCACCACCACTGCCTGGCTAATGCTCCAAGTTTTAACTATAGCTGTTAGTCATGAAAAATAAAGGGACTAGAATGAGAAAGTAAGACATCAAATTATCCTTATTTTCAGGTACAGTATGTCTTAGTTAGGGTTTCTCTTGCTATAAAGAGATACCATGAGCACAGCAACTCTTTTTTTAAATAATTAAATATTTTTAGAAAGATTTTATGAGCTGTGTGATGGTGGTGCACACCTTTAATCCCAGCACCAGGGAGGCAGAGGCAGGTGAATCCCTGTGAGTTTGAGGTCAGCCTGGTCTACAAGAGCTAGTTCCAGGACAGCTAGGACTGTTACACAGAGAAACCCTGTCTTGAAAAACCAAAAAAAAAAAAAAAATAAAATAATTTATCATTATGAATGCTCTTTCTGCATGTACACCAGAAGAGGGCATCAGATCTCACTATAGATAATGGTAAGCTATCATGTGATTACTGGGAATTGAACTAAAGACCTCTGGAAGAAGCAACCAATGCACTTAACCACAGAAATTCTTAGAAAAAAAAAACACTTAATTGGGGTGGCTTACATTTTCGGAGGTTTAGGCCATTATCACCATGATGGGACTTGGAAGCATGCAGGCAGACATGGTGCTGGCTACATTTTGATATGCAGGCAACAGGACGTGGTCTGAGACATGGGGCTTGAGCATATATGAGACCTCAAAGACCACTTCCACAGTCACACACTGTGTCCAACAAGGCCATACCTATTCCATCAAGACCATACCTCCTAATAACGTCACTTCCTTTGGGGGCCATTTTCTCTCAAACCACTACATTCCACTCCCAGGCCATAACATAATGTTGTAGTCATAACATAATACAAAAATGCAGTCAGTCCAACCTCAAAAGTCCCCATAGTCTATCACAATTTCAACAATGAATTTAAAGTCCAAAGTTCAAAGCCTTCTCTGAGATTCATGCAATCTCTTAAATGAAATTACCTGTAAAAAATCAAAATCAAAAAGCAGATCACACACTTCCAACAGTTAATGGCACAGGATATACCAGGATATACATTACCATTCCAAAAATGCAGGGAAGGGAGCATAGTGAGGAAATCCTGGACCAAACCAAGAACAAAATCAGCTGGGCAAACCCCAAACTCTGCTTCTCCATGTCTGATGCCAAATGCTCTTCAGATCTCCAGCTCCTTTCAGCTTTGTTGACTGCACCACACTTTTTTCCTCTTGGGCTGGTTCCATCCCTGTTAGCAGCTCTCCTCAGCAGATATCCCACGACTCTGGCTTCTCCAATATCTTGGGGTCTCCAAGGCAATTCAGGCTTCAACTTCACAGCTTCACACAATAGCCTCTCTAGGCATCCATGCAAGAACACCCCTGAGACATTCCTGGTCTCAGTGGCTTTCCTCAGTCACAGAGGAAGGTTCCATAATGCCTTCTTTCTATCCTTGACTCTAGAACCACATGCTCAGTAATCTGCCAACTTCTGCTGCTCACTGGACTGGAATATGGGCCCCTCATTCAATACATCTTCACCAGTTTTCTATTTCCATGGTTTCTTTGACTGCCTAAACTTGAACTCGCTCTGTAGACCAGCTGGCCTCAAACTCAGAGGTCCACCAGCCTCTGCCTTCCAAGTGCTGGGATTAAAGACATGCACCACCACCGCCCAGCACTAAACTTTCCTTTAATTTCATTTCACAATTTGGAAATTTAGCTGGGTGGAGTCTTGCTCTGAGGTCACCTCTCCCCTTAGTCCATCTCTTAATGTTTTTCTCCTTGAACACAGAACTTAACTCCATCCTACTTCCTGGTGCCCCTTTTCTCAATCTGCACATTTTATATTTTTATTTGCTCAGCTTGCTCCTTTTCTTTATAAAGCCTTATAAGCATAAACACTAGTAAGCAATGGAGAGTTTATAAGTGTTGTTTTGAGATTTCCTCTGCCAATGGAATTAATCCAAATCTCTTCATTCTGCCTCAGGCAGACTCTTCAGACAAGGACAAAAAGGAGCCTCATTCTTTACCAAAATATCACAAGAACAATCTCTAGGCGACATACTAATATTCTTCTCCTCTGAAACCTTTGATCCAGGCACCCACAGTTCAAATCACACTCAGCACCTGTCTTTAATGTTCTTAACAGGATGGACCACTAAGCAGTACTTAAATCATTCAACTGCTTTTCTAATCTCTAGTCCCAAGGTCTATATTTGTAGGCAGAGCTTTCCTGTCCCAAGTACCTGATCCCAAATAAACATACAGAGGCTTATATTAATTACAAATGCTCGGCCAATAGCTCAGGCTTATTACTAACTAGCTCTTTAATTAAAAATTAACCTATTTTTATTAATCTATGCATTGTCACATGACTCATGGCTTTACCTGTCCTCTAGCATGTCTTGCTTCCTGGGCTGGCTCAAGTCTCTCTCCCCTGACTCTGCTCTTCCTCCTCCCATCATTCTCTCTGTGTCAGTCTGTCTTGCCCAATCTCTTCTTGCCCTGATATCAGCTAATCAGCTTTTTATTAACAATGAGCATAATCCACAGCATATATTCCTTTAAAAAAAAAAAAGCGTGGTCAAGCCTATCAGAGCAATACCCAACTCATTGTACCAACTTCTGTCCTATTTAGGGTTTCTATTGCTGTGAAGAGACACCATGACCATGGCAATTCTTATAAAGGAAAACATTTAGTTGGGGTGGCTCACAGTTTCAGAAGTTCAGTAGTACATTATCGTCATGGTGTGACATGGCGGCATGAAAGCAGACATGGTGCTGGAGCTGAGAGTCCTACATCTTGAAGGAAGGGGTCTGTGTCACTGGGCATGGCTTGAGCATATATGGGACATCAAAGCCTGCCTCCACAGTGACACTCTCGCACCAAGAAGACCACATCTACTCCAGCAAGGTCACACCTTCTAATGCTGTCACTTCCTTTGTGCTTTGGGGGGCCAATTACATTCAAACTACCACACAAGGCAAGGTGCTCTTTTTCTTCCTACATTCCCTTAATTATTTTTTCTTTTTATCTTGATATTCCCCTGAGACTTTCAGGGTTGGCAATAATTGAAGAACTGTATTCAATTGCTTCTTTAGACTGAACAAGGACATAGTCACTGAATATCAATGACCAAAAGTCTGAACCTGCCTGGTTTAATGGGGACAAGAAGGGGTATAAGCTCAGAGATCTGGGGATTGCCATTTGGTCATGGTATCTCTTCACAGCTATAGATACCCTAAGGAGGACACCCTGAGAGCCAGTGTGCTTCCTGCTGGATGAGAGTCAGGAAACCAATTGCCTACACAGGTAGCGCTTATCTTCTTAAAGACATTTCAAACAAACAAGGGTGTTAAATACAATGAACAATGCTTACTTGTGCCCAGAACATTTGTGGCTTTGAGTTTAACGGTGTTAATGTTCATTGTCTTTTTGTTTTTGTTTTTCGTTGGCTTGTTTTTTTGTTTTTGTTTTTTTGTTTTTGAGATAAGGCTTTCCTGTGTCCTGGGAGTCCTGGAACTCACTCTGTAGACCAGGCTGGCCTTGAACTCACAGAGATTCACCTGCCTCTCCCTCTTAAGTGCTGGGATTACAGGCGTGTGCCACTACCACCGGACTCTTAATGATATACTTTGAGCAATATATCTTTAAAAATCACAATGACACACACACATATACACATATATACATACATACACATAAATGTATATATATATATATCCACTGTAAAGATACCTAAGTATGATTCTTTCATCCCATTCCCATGTCTTAAGCATGCACCGTTGTTTTCCTATATGTCTTTCTATTTAAATACTTAATAAACTCACCAATTTGGCTTCACTTTAACTGGTTATGATCTTTTTTTTTCTGTAGTGTAGGCAAGGTTCCGGCTTTTACCTAAAGAGAAAAGGAGCTTGTCAGGTGACTAGTGGCAGGCCTGGGCTGCATCCCCTTACCATTGACCCTGTAAGTGCATGAGAATAGGCTTAACATTTTTAAACATAGTGAAAATACAAACAAAATCTCCAAGAGGCACAGCTCAGCTATGAGTGTGCATTCAGCATTTGTGGGACTCTGCTCATTCCCCAGGGCGAAAACCAAAGAAGAAATACCACTGAAATGACACGTCACACCCATGGAGATAAACACCATAAAAGAGGCGGGGGGGGGTGAAGAGAGAGGGGTGACTCAGTGGATAAAACTGCCCACTGAATAAGCAGACACAAAGGACAAATAACATAATTCTACACCCACAGTAGGAAGATGAGGCCAACCCCAAGAGGCAGAAAAAGGAGTAGCAGTTCCCAGGGCCCAAGGAAGAAAATGGGAAAATCCACCTTCATGGACGCATTTACCTTCTGTTTGGAATGAGGGAAAAATAGTCACACTGGAAATTTACTTAAGCCACGGAATTGTAGACCTAAACTGGCTAAAATGGTATCTTTCATCTTATATATTTTTACCATAAAAAGGAAAAGCATGAGCCTTGTGGTGGTGGCACACACCTTTGATCCCAGAACTTGGGAGGCAGAAGCAGGTGGATCTCTGTGAGTTCAAGGCCAGCCTGGTCTACAGAATGAGTTCCAGGATAGCCAGGGCTACATAGAGAGGAGACCCTGTCTCAAAACAAACAAACAGGCCTGGAGAGATGTCTTGGTAGCTAAGAGTGCTCGTTGCTCTTGCAGAGAGCCTGCGTTCATTTCCCAGCATCCACGACAGGGAGCTCACTCCAATTCCAGGCAACTGGTTGCCCTTTTCTGGCTTCACCTGCATGCATATTGTCATATAGTCAAGGTACACACACAAGCATGTAAAACAAGCAAATAAATCTCTTACGCAAACAAAATCCAATAAGAGAGAAAAAGAAAACAAGAGGCTGGTATAAATGGAGGTGGCCCTTTCATTTCCTAGCAGCCCAGCCCTGAATAATCACAAAGAAGTCTAATATTAATTACAAACTGTTTGACCTATTGCTCAGGCTTACTGCTAACTAGCTCCTACTTTTAAATTAACCCATTTCTATTCATCCGGGTATTGCCACGCGGCTTTTACTGGTCTGTTGGCATGCTGCTTCTTCGGCGCTGCTCATGTCTCACTTGATTCCACCCTTTTGCTATTTTCCGTTTGGTTTTCCTGCCTGGCCTCATTCTGCCCTGCTATAGGCCAAAGCAGCTTCTTTATTAGCCAGTGGGAATAAAACATATTCACAGCATGCAGAAGGGTTATCCCACAGCAGGCTGTAGAGATGGCTCAATGGTTAAGAGCACTGGCTGCTCTTTCAGAGGACCAGGTTTCCATTCCCAGTATTCACATGGTGGCTCACAACCAGCCCTTAACTCCAGTTACAGAAGATCCAATGCTCTCTTCTGGCCTCTTCATGAACCAGGCACACATGTGGTGTGCAGACACACATGCAGACACATAAATACTTTGGGGGGGTTGTTTTGTTTTGTTGAGACAGAGTCTCACTATGTGGTCCAGGCTGTCTCTCTGGCCTTAAACACACAGGGATCTGCCTACCTCCCAAGTGATGGGATAAAAGGTATGTACCACCATGACTGGTTAATGTTTAAAAAGAAAAGAAACAACCCTTAAAACTGGGTATGGTGTACACCTATAACCCCAGAATTCCAGAGGTAGAGGCAAGTGATCCTTAGCTACATAGCAAGTTCAAGGCCTGCCTGGGACACATGAAATCTTGCCCCCACCCCCTTACAAAAGACAAAAGAAAGGAAGGAAGGAAGAAGGAAAGGGGAAAGGAGGGAGAAAGGGAGGGGGAAGGGAGGAAGGGAGAAAAGAAGGAAGGAGGAAGAAAGGAGGGAGGAGGGGGAGGGAGGGAGGAAGGAAGGAAAGAAAAAGAAAACAATGAAAGTATGTCTGGCAAGATGGTCCAGCAGATAAAGGCATAGCTTCTAAGAAGGCTGTAACTCCAGTGCAGGGGATCTGACACCCTCTCTGGGCATCTGCAGCACCAACATGCACACGATGCACTTAAACTACACAAGCACATACAGACACACATACAAGTAGTTTTTTATCTTGAAAAAGAAAAAAGTAAAAAATAACAATAACAAAGAAAAAAGTAAAAAATAACAACTACAACAAAGAAAACAAAGAAAAAAGTGAAAAGAGACTTGAAACAGAGGTGATGTGGGTGACAAAAAGGTACTCAGGTCTGCCCAGTGGTGGCGGTGGTGGCAGCGCACGCCTTTAATCCCAGCTCTTGGGAAGCAGAGGCAAGCGGATCTCTGTGAGTTTGTGGCCAGCCTGGTCTACAGAGCGAGTACCAGGACAGCCAGGGCTACATAGAGAAACTTTGTCTCAATAAACAAAACAAACAAAAAGGGTACTCAGTCAGCAACCAGCAGGGAAGTGAAAATTAAAGTCCCAAGGGGACACAAACCGTGTGCACACACTGCAATCACTGGTAGAAAATAAAACACTGATAATCAATAATAGCAAGTGTGTGTCAGGGTTCTCCAGAGAAGAATCACCAGTGTTCTTACATCTCAACTTCAGCACAGGAAGAGTGAATTCAACATAGTGAGACACTGTGTTACTTATTTTTCTCCTTGTGACAAACTTAAGGAAAGAAAGGAAGGGTTTGTTTTGGCTCATAGTTTGAAGGGATATAGTCCACATGATGGGGGAGCATGGTGGCAAGTTGTCAGCCTGCATCCACAGTCAGGAAGCAGGTGGGGAGGTGAGAGGCAGAAAGAGAGGAGAGAGGGAGAGTGATAGAGAGAGGTGGATGGGGAGGAGGAGGGGGAGAGAGAGGGGAAGGGAAGGGTAGAAGGGGGACAGAGAAGAGAGAGTGAGAGAGGTAAGAGAGGAGGAGGGGGAAGGTGAGAGAGAGAAGAGAAAGAGGAAGAAAGAAGGAGGGGAGGAGGGGTGGGAGGGATAGAAGAAGGAAGGGAGGAAGGGAGGGAGGGAGGGGAGGATGCTGGTGTTGAACTGGGATTACAGGAATGTACCACCCACACTCATTTCACAGTGTTTAAATTTCATCTATGGTTTCCCCTGTGAGACTGGCAAACTCTTTGTTCAGATCAGGAGCTGGGTAGTTCTTACCTGGTACGGTTGCTTCTGCTCCTGTCAGCACCATTTGGTCATGGTAGAAATCAAGCCTCTTGTTCTACGGGTGCCCATGAACCATCCATCCCTTGGTTCTCTTCACTCCCTAGAGTGAGCTACATTACTCAAGGGGTCCTGTGATGGCCATGTGATCTACTGAGGATCACCCCCACCAAAAATTTGAATTGTACTGCAGATGGTCCCTCCATGGGCTGGGAGCAGGCCTATGGGTTCTGACTTCAGGAGTTAACATCCATATTCTTCCCCCCCCCCCAAGGTTGCTCAACCTCTTCTTCAGCTTTAGGACAACATCCATGCCATGAATCCAGCCTGGAATCAGAGGGAGAGGCCAGAGCCAACTCCAGCAGTTCAGGCCCTTCCTCAGCTGGCAACTGCTATTTGTTTGTTCCCCAGGGATCCATGGCTACCAGAGATGCCCCCAGAGCCAGAGTCTGCTTCACTGCCTGGGGGTCCCTGACTCCCCTAATGTCAGGATTTCAAATGCTGCTGCTGACTCCTCTTCCTGAGACCTCACAGTTGTTATTTCTGGTCTCCTATGCTGTTTCTTCAGCCCTCAGGGAATGGTCCAAGTTGTCAATCTCCTACACCAGAGCATCTTTGTGGATTTCTTTCTTGTAGCACATCAGAATCTTCTGGGCATTTTTTGTTCACTTAGCCTGGAAACTGAGATAGTATAGCACTGGTTGTGGGATAGACTGTGCCTCAGGAGAGGGACAGGACTCAGTTACACCACTGAGACCGGGCTGAAAAAGCCAATTGGCAAAATAGTGTGAGAAGTCAATGCCCAAGGAAAGGCAATGAGCATCAAGGAGTTCATCTCCAAGGGGTCTAAGCATGGATTTCAGCCAAGTGGCAGACCAAGAGCCCCAGGACTGGACTAGATGAGCCACGGGCAAGGCTAGAATCGCTGCTGTCTGTCCACCCAGCCTGTGACATCTCACTGTGTGACCCATGTGCTGGGGCAAAATTCTTCAGATGATCCCTAACCTGCCTGGGGTTTGTAGCAAGGGCAGCCTGAGGACTTCTGTGTGATTTTCACTACTTCCTGGCCTTTCTGGGTCCAGCTGAATTATCTGAGGGTTGGAGAAGCCTGCACTACCAGGGAGATAATGAGATTGCTGAGTGAGGAATGCTATGAGACCACCAGGAAAGGATAGGAAGTGCCTGCCCTGTGTTTGGACTTCAGCTTTCTGGGTTGGGTAATTTTTACTTCTGACCATGGGATGGGGGTGTGTCCCAGGAGAGATTTCCTGTGAGCATGTGTGTGTGCGGGCGTGTGTGCGGGTATGTTGATTGCAGAGTCGACTCCCAGTCATTGTCCTTGGGACAGCTTAGCCGCTGCTGGCCAGCAGGCAGAGAAAATGCCCAGATGAGATCTCCCTTGGCTGTCAGGATAGAGCCCTGCTGGGACTGCTCCTAGGACAGAGGTGCTGGATCCTGCTATTAGCCCCACCCTCCACCTGGCCCCTTGGTTCTCTGCCAGTTTCTCAGCCTTCCCACTTCACCACTGAATTGCTTTCTGTGGGCCAGTTATTCCTTTCTCTGTTTCTTCTCTGTCAGGTAGAGAACCACAAACTCTCCATCTCCCCTGGGGCTGAAAAGGGCAAGGAACCAGTGTCTTCCAGACCAAAGAGCAATGTCTCTGCAGCAGCAGAGTTGAGTCCTGGCACAGAATTCACCTCCCTGACCACTCTTCCTTCTACTGTGCTTATCACAACATCAAGGACAAGGTCAGACTGTCCAGAAAGAGTGAGCGGAGGATCCCAGCTGTGGGATGGAATTTCCAAAGGCCCTTAGGATGTGAAGAAAGACCGAGGAACCCAATACGTATGTAACATTGAGTGTGAAGTCCGGTTTTAGATCCCCGGGCGTTTGATACAAATGTGAATATTTTTTGGATGGAAAATATGCCACAAGAGTTCTTATCTCCACGCAGCTATTGCGACTTTTAAAATCTTGTGTGCTTTTTCAGTTTCCCAGTATAGTGTATCCAGGTTTTACCATTACAGTTGGGGGAAAAAATGTTGTGTTGAGTGCTGGCCTTGGCTTTGAAATCTCAGAACAATGCTGTTTCAAAACAACATATTTTGTGGCAGGGGGTGGGGGTGGGGAGCTCTCAGATCCCAGAACGTGGAACAAACTGAAGAAAAGAATGCTTATCCACAGGGAAAAACTTAAAAGGCCCCACAGGGAACACGGGCCACCGGTTTCCTGCAGCTGTCTGAAAACTCTACCGAGCAAAAGGACCAGGCGCTTCTCTGGGGCAGCTGGCCGCCTGGGGGCACGCGAGGACCCAAGGCCACTCAGAAGTCCTCTTTGTACCTGACAGCTGGCAGGCGGCTGGCAAGTGCACTCTTCCTGACCGATCTGAGGTTTTTCAGTACAAGACAGGACAGAGGAGCGGAGGAGGGGCCTCGGCTTTAGAGGAAGAAGACACCTCCCCCAGTACACACTCCCTTTCTCTCCCCTGATTTTAGGAGTCTTGATGCTCTGACTGTCACAAGGCAGGAAGCATCCGAAGGGCCTGCTGTAGGGAGGTGTGGGGTGAAGGAACACTCAAGCGTAGTACAGATAATAGTGAGAGAACGGAGGGCATGAGGGGGACCCAGCTGCTTGTAGAGGCGGATCTTGGTAGAAGCCGAGGACTAAGTAGGAGGTGGCCAATCCCCATCAAGGCCATGGTCTTTGTTAGGCTGGTACTCCAGGGAAGGGGCTGTGGGCATGGGCAGAAGGAGGGGTGCGTCACAAGGGCAGAGCCTCAGGTAAGGTGCCTTTCCTACACAGGTTTGCTGATGAGGATGTTCTATCCTGTGAGCCTGGATCCTAGTCCAGGTCGGTTGGCCTGGTCTAGGTTGGAGGTGGGAAAACTGAGGCAGCTGGGGCCCCCAGGAGTCTTTAGCCCTGGCTAGAAGGGGCCATGTCCTGTGGGAGGTCATTGTTCCTGGCTCAGCCTGGTGCCCTCTTCCCCTCTTTCCATGACTACCCAGTACGGATGGGTACCCTGGTGCTTAATCCCTACTAAGTTGCCATCTTCCCCTGCTCCCCCCATCCATCCATCTATCTATCTACCTACCTACCTACCTACCTACCTACCTACCTACCTACCTACCTATACTTATTTGTGTGCGTGGGAATGCACGCACGATTATATATTCCACAGAGGACAACTTACAGAAGGTTCTCTTCTTCCACTGTGCTCTATGTGGGTCCCCGGGATCGAACTCAACTTATCAGGCTTGGCGGCAAGCATCGTTACCTCCTGAGCTACCTTGCCAGACCCAGCTTGTTATACAATCCTCTTATACGGATATGTTTGTCCTACTGGGGTAAAAAGGATGAGGTCCAGCTTAGCCTTGTAATGATTAAAAAAAGAAAGGCAAAGTGGGTACCTTTTGGGTCCTGCCAAGGTATGCCACTAAGCAAACACCACACGCACAGAGTGAGTGCAAGAGGTTTATTGGGGGAGGAGAGAGGGGAAGAGCGAAAGGCCAAAGGCAGTGTTGGAGTGGGGGTATTAGAGAGACAGACAGACAGACAGACAAAGCAGGGAAGAGACGAGAGGGAGAAGGGAGGTAAGAGGGCAAGCTGTACCTGGTGAACACTTTTAAGGGGCACACATGTTGCGTAGCTAACGGAGGAAATGCACCTGACAGATGATGGCGATGAAACTGCCTTGGCAGCAGAGGCAGCTGCTGCGGGGGGGGGGGGAACCTAACAGGCCTTAGAGTCAAGATCTTGCCTTGCACCCCCAAGTACCAAGAACGAGTTGTGAGCCACTTTCCCTGGAATTCCTTTTATGTGTTTGTTTTGAATCAAAGTTTCACTAAGTAGCCTCAGCTCAGCTGGAACTCACCATGCGGACCAGGCTGTCCTCAAGCTTACAGAGACCTGCCTGCCTCTGCCTCCAGCACGGGGTTAAATGTCCAACACCACATCCGGCTCCAGATTTGTTTGTGCTTTTGATGAACATGTAGAGTTGGGAGTACAGTTTGGTAGTAGTGTCTGCCTAACATGTCCTTTGTTCTGGGTCCCCAGAACTTCAGAAAACTAATATTATGTTTATGAATAGTTTACCTCTGAGGAGGACCAAGAGCAGCCCCAAAGGGCCCCCAGGGTTCTCCTCACTCCCACCCCTAGCAGGAGACGTAACTGCGGCAGTGATCAGTGTATAGTTGAGAACATGGTTAAATCATTGCGCCTATTTTTCTCTGACGGCTATAACAAACGACCACAAACTTACGGGCTTAACACAGAACACCTTCGTCATTCTCTGGGCATGTCCGCAGACTGATAGTGAGGTGTTGTCAGGCTCTCCTGAGGAAGGGTCTGGAAGGACCTACTTCCCAGTCATTTCCATCTCTTGGACCCATCCTCTGTCCATTTTCAAGGCCTCTCAACCATCTGCTTCCACTGAAGCATCTCCGCCCCCACCCTGGTCCTCCTGCTTCCTTCCCAGAGATTCTTGTGAAGAGCCAGGATCATCTCTAGCCCGTGAGTTTAGTGCCATCTGCAGAGCTTCTTTGCCATGTTAATAAGCACCTGGGAATTAAGATCAGGCATCAAGGCCCTTATTCGGGCATCTCTCCAAAATAAACAGGAAACACCAGCTCAGTTGGAGAAGGAAATCGCTCCTGCTCCTACCCCTGAAAAACACGACTGAGAGGGCAACAGAGGAAAAGCAGGGGACAGTGTGTGCATCTATAGAGATGGTGATAAATGCACATTCAAACGCAGAACTCAGAGAAAGTAGCGTTGTAAGTGAGGAGCTACTGAGGAGAAGACAGAGCCCAGAAATCGATTTCTCCAGCATGGAACCAGAAAATGATGTCAAGGAAAATGAGATGTGGAAGATGGACACATAGGTCCTTCTATCCATGTGCCAGGAGCTGGGGTTAGGGCACCAGGCACAGGCAGTCATACATACCACACACTGACACAGAGCAAAATATACCACATAGCGTACATAGACACATATGCTACATACAAACAGTAGTATATATAGCATACATACACAAACACATAGCAATACACTCATACTACATACAAATCACAGACATGCATACAAAATATAGAAACATACATATACCCACAAAGAGCCATCTACCACAATACACCACACATGTACTCACTACACATAAACTACAAACACCACATTGACATCACATGAACTAGATATACAAAAATGTAGACACACAAAAAGCAAATACATGCTATGTATACACATGCACACATACATGAAGATAAAAATAATCACAAAAATTGGATTAAAAAATTGTCATATTAAAAATGAAAAATGGGCAAAAATACTAAATAAAATACTAGCAAATAGAATCCAAGAACACATCAGGACCATCATCCACCATGACCAAGTCGGCTTCATCCCACAGATGCAGGGATGGTTCAACATACGAAAATCTGTCAACGTAATCCATCATATAAACAAGCTAAAAAATAAAAACCACATGATCATCTCATTAGATGCCGAAAAAGCGTTTGACAAAATACAACACCCCTTCATGATAAAAGTCTTGGAGAGAGCAGGGATACAAGGAACACACCTAAACATAATTAAGGCAATATACAGCAAGCCAACAGCCAACATCAAACTAAATGGAGAGACACTCCCAGCGATTCCACTGAAATCAGGAACAAGACAAGGTTGTCCACTCTCTCCATACCTATTCAATATAGTTCTTGAGGTCCTAGCTAGAGCAATAAGACATCAAAGAGAGATCAAGAGGATACAAATTGGAAAAGAAGAAGTCAAACTCTCACTGTTTGCTGATGATATGATAGTTTACATAAGTGATCCCAAAAATTTTACCAAGGAACTTCTACAACTCATAAACACATTTAGCAAGGTAGCAGGATACAAGATTAACTCAAAAAAATCAGTAGCCCTCCTGTACACAAATGATAAAAGGACTGAGGAAGAAATCAGAGAATCAACACCCTTCACAACAGCCACAAATGGCATAAAATACCTCGGAGTAACTCTAACCAAACAAGTGGAAGACTTGTATGACAACAACTTTAAATCTCTGAAGAAAGAAATTGAAGAAGACACCAGAAAATGGAAAGACACCTCCCATGCTCTTGGGTAGGCAGAATTAATATAGTAAAAATGGCAATGCTACCGAAAGCAATCTACAGATTCAACACAATGCCCATCAAAATCCCAACAAAATTCTTCAAAGATCTCAAAAAAACAATACTCAACTTCATCTGGAAAAGCAAAAAACCCAGGGTAGCCAAAACAATCCTGGGCAACAAAAGAACATCTGGAGGCATCACAG
>PVIU01010259.1:27498-71356 GCA_004026605.1 Ondatra zibethicus
AACCAAGCTAGCTCAATAGAAACAGGTATTTTTAATGAAAGGAAAAAGGGGAACTCACTCTACCAAAGTCGCGATCCAATCCCTCTGGCGGACACCGCATGGAGAGAGCGCGTACCTGAGTTCTCTCGATTTTCTACCTGGGGTCCCAGTAGCCACACCCCAACTTGATGTGATTGGCTAGTGGCTCTTCCCCCATCACACCTGCACAGAAAGAAGGAAAGAAAGAAAGAAAGAGAAAAGAAAGGCAAGAAAGAAAGAGAAAAGAAAGGCAAGAAAGAAAGAAAAGACTACTTATACAAGGAAAGCTTCATAGACCAGTTAACCTGGACACTGGGAACAGCAAAAGTTTGCACAGGTGTGTTAAACAATGGAGAACTACCACTAGAAAGTTAAAGGAATTACAATGGAATAAAGCAAACCAAATCTAAAAAAAGCATAATTGCTGGTGCCCAGGTTTCCCACAGCAAGACTGACGGTAGAAACAAAAATTTCATCTCCTGTAGGTAATATGATTTTCCACCCGGGCTATCAAATGATTCAAATGCTGCCTCAATGAAGGTGGGAGAAGAACCAAGACACGGAACAGGAAGGAGCCAGGGGAGCTAATTCCTTATCTTTCACATGGAAAGTCAACAGCCACTAACTTCCGGCAAGTGCAAAACAGAGCAGAGTAGAATGAGGGAATGTGGGGTTAGATCCCAGGGGGTGGGGGTGGGCGGATGCCATACGGGGCTGAAAAGCAGGGAGCAGCTAACTTTCACTGACAATGTCAAGGAACTATTAGCCTGCTTGAGTCATAGATACGTAAAATTTGGGTTAAGGTGCACAAGTGTATTCTACTCAATCGTGAGGCTCAGCATTCAGATCCCAGCACCCATATCAGGCACCTCACAAACTCCAGATCAGAGGAGTTAGTGCCTTTTTCTAGACTCTATGTTCGCCCACCCATACCAGTGCACAGACACAGGGACATAATTAAAACAAAAATCCATTGAGTGGAATTTACTACATCAAATGATCCACATCTGTAATAAAGTAATTAGCACTTGGGTGAGTAGGAGCTGGGCCTACAGAGAGAGCTATAAGGGCAGCTTGCCCTATTGAGTCCCATGTCAGTAGGAGTTCTTCAGGGAGTGCCAGTTCAACTACCAAGACAATTTGAAGAGGAAAAAAAGAAAGCAAAAATCTTTCTACTATTTACAAAAATAGATTTTCAAAAAACAGATGAGTTCCTGATCGATAATATATGAAAATTTTGAAATAAAAACAAACAACACAGTAGTTCAGGGGAAAGCCTGAGAACAGACCTGTGATGTTGGGGATGCAGAAACCCCGTTCAAATCAAAGTCCCCAGGATGCAGTTGTCTATTACTAAGTGTAATCTCTGAACAAGAAAAGAAACTTTTGAGGTAACATCCTGGATAGTGGTTACCTAACCTCTATTTCGAGCTTGCTGAGGACATTTACCAGCCCTGGCATCTGTTCCTGTAGCCTTGGCCTTTGTCTTAGGGTTTCTATTGATGTGAAGAGACACCATGACCATGGCAACTCTTGTAAAGGAAAACATTTAATTGGGATGGCTCACATTTTCAGAGGTTTAGTCCATTATCATCATGGTGCAACATGGTGGCATGCAGGCAGACATGGTGGTAGAGAAGGAGCTGAGAGCCCTACATCTTGTGGAGGCAACAGGAAGTAGTCTATCTCACTGGGTGTAGCTTGTCAAGGAGAGACCTCGAAGCCCACCCCTACAGTGACACACTTCCTCCAAAAGGCCGTATCTACTCTGTGGTTGGATTTTCTTTGACTCTAGCCCCACGCTGGAATGATATAATGCTATTGTTGGTTGTTTTACTTTTATTACTCTTTGGGGGGCTCGCCACCCAGCCCCCAAATCACACACAGAGACTTAATTCTTTCTTATAAGTGCCTGGCCTTAGCTTGATTTGTTTCTAGTCGACTTTTCTTAAATTAACCCATCTACCTTTTACCTCTGGACTTTTTCCTTTTCTTACTTCTGTAATCTTATTTTCACTCTTACTCCATGCTGGCTGGGTGGCTGGGCCCTAGCGTCCTCTCTCCTTGTTCTCATGCTCCTCCTCCTTCTATCGCTCATATTCCTCCTTCTCTTTATTCTCTCTGTCAGCCCTGCCTATCCTTTCTCCTGCCTCACTATTGGTCATTCAGCTCTTTATTAGACCAATAAGGTGTTTAGACAGGCAAAGCAACACAGCTTTACAGAGTTAAACAAATGCAACATAAGAGAATGTCACACATCTTTGCAACATTATACAAATGTTCCATGGCATAGACAAATGTAACACACCTTAAAATAATACTCTACAACACTGCTTCAACAAAGATATACCTCCTAATAGTGCCATTCCCTTTGAGAGCCATTTTTTTTCAAACCACTACAGCCTTCTAACCTATTGTAATGATTGTTCTGTCTCTTTAAGAGACAAGCCACGCCCACTTCCTCCCCCATCTGCTGAGACAGGCTGAACTTCAGCTTCCAGCCTGGGTTCTCTTCTTTTCCGTCTCCCTCTTGAAAAGGCAGCTTCTGTCTCTCCCTTTTCTCCTCTCTCTCTTTTTTCTCTCTCTCTGTTCTTCTCCCCTTCTTACCTCCCTTCCATAACCACTAAATAAATATCCAACTTCATTCTGCATGGTGTGCCTATTGGTCTGTCTCTTACCCGCCCGGGGCCAGTCAACCTGCGGCATGGTCTCATGCATTGTCCCTGCCTGGGACTGGCTGCTCTCAGAACCCGCTGCCCCCTGCCTGCCACCACATGGCCTGATGCCTGCCACCACTCAGGGACCTGCAGCCATCCCTGCCTGGGACTGGCTGCTCTCAGGGCCCGCTGCCTGCCACCACATGTACCGCTGCCACTGCTTGGGGACCTGCAGCATTTCTGCTGCCTGCCCCCGATGGGGATCCCATAGTGTTTTTAATTAATCCATTACACCTAGAGCCACCATATGTGAGTGCATCTCTATCCAAGTTGGCCATGCTGATATCCAGAATGTCAGAGTCACCAGCCCCATGGACAGATGCCAAGTGACAAGACCACTGTGGAAGGAGGTAGTTTCTTCAGTCCCTTTGTCAGTGAGAAAGGCTCTAGCAAGTATGTGTCAAGACAGTATTTTTAGACCTGGAATTCATAGTCATTGGTGAAGTTACATTGGTACCTATGCCAGCTCTTCCTCCCAGGGCAGCTTATCATAAGTAATTTAAGTTATAAGAATTAATGGGACAAGCCTAAGTTATCAGCTGAGCTTTCATAATAATTCTCCATGTCATTATTGATTAGGTGTAGGTGATTTTTTTCCCATCCACCTGTTCCCAAATAACTGACATGGAGACTTAATATAAATTATAAATGCTCAGCCTTATTACTAACTAGTTCTTTTTTTTAAGATTTATTTATTTATTATGTATACAACATTCCTTCCATGCATGCTTGCATGCCAGAAGAGGGTGCCAGATCTCATTATAGATGGCTGTGAGCCACCATGTGATTGCTGGGAATTGAACTCAGGACCTCTGGAAGAGCAGTCAGTGCTCTTAACTTGAGTCATCTCTCCAGCACTACTAACTAGTTCTTACAACTTAAATTAACTCATTTCTATCAATTTGTGTACTGTCATGTGACTCATGGCTTTACCTGTCCTCCAGCATGTCTTACTCCCCCTGCATCTCCTGGCAACCTCTCAGACTCCTCTCCCTTCTTCCCAGCATTCTCTATACCCAGAAAATCTTGCCTCACTATCAGCCAATCAGCTTTTTATTATCAACGAGAGCAATACATATTTACAGTGTACAAAGATTGTTCCACAGCAATTGGGGAATCAACAGTCCTGATGGAAAATCCACCTATACTTAGAGACAAGTCAGCTGCTCACTCCTCCTCTGTTCCTTTGCTCTATTAGGTTTTCATCCCAGTATCTGACTCCCAAGTTTTTATTGGTAATAGAACAACATAAATAAACACAACAGTATTCTCAGTGCCTTATCCATGTGGTGGCCTGGAAAGACGAGCTTGTGGGAAAGGAGGGCTGTTTAGGGACAGCAACTGATATAGACCTCAGCCATAGCAGCAAGGGCTTTAGGAAGCAGCCACCTGAGGGCACATTTGGAAAAGAGACTTCAGAAACTGTGGTGGTGGTCATTGTGCACACAGAGTTCATCCCACACTCAGCAGGTGGGGAGCTGGTCAGTGAAGACCTCCCCAAGACACAGGCTATGGAAATAGGCATCACTGGGTCCAGCCAGAGGGTCAGATTCTTGTGGACATCATCTATCACCCCTCTTCATACCGTATTTCATCCTGAACTCCAGAGGTTCCTCCTCCCCCCACTCCGTCGTCCAGCCTCATCCAGCCCTACCTAGACCTGTCTACATCTATCTAATCCATGGGGCCTCTGCTTGTCTCCAGTGTCATGCTGTGCACCCCACACAGTCCAGAGATAGCTGAGGTCTGGAGGAGAGAGAATTGCCTAGGGTGCTGTGCCCCTTGTATGATATAAAGGGCCAAAGCAGAACCTGGAAAGAGTGGGACCAGCTAGGAGCCAGCCTCACCTGGGGACAGCATTGCTGTTCCCCTTCCAAAGTGTCTCTCTGGACCACTTCTCCACAGCTCATGATGACATCTCAGCTCACCCTGCTATAGGGTACTTCACAGTGGGTGGAGATGTTCCCTACTGCAAGAGACAGGAGACCTGGTCCCACAAGGACCAGGATTTGGAATTCAAGGCTAGCCTTGTTCTGCTTAGTGTCAACCAGCGTCCTGAGGTGACCAGGAGGTATCAAGCTTAGAGGACGTGATAACATAGACCACCCAGGGGAGAGATCTTGGTAGCACAGGTTGCTCCTCTGCCTCAAACTCATGGACAACACCTGCCTCTGCCTCCCAAGTGCTGGGGTTAAAGGTGTGCGCCACAATGTTAGGAATATTTCCTAACGCGAGCTCTCTGCCGATGCAAATTCCCAATCAAGCCAAATCAAAACAAGCCAAATTAAGAGATATCCAGGTTTAATGGGAGTTCTGCACTCCACATGAAGGGGAACTGGGAAGCCACGCAAATGCAACCACTAGGAGGAAGGGAAAGAGACCACGTGCTCCTCTTTTGGGAGTTCACTTAAGTACTCTTGGGAGTGGTCCTGACCTCCCCCCCCAGGGAGGGGTCAGGACCTGGCCTGCTGGGATTTGGAGTCCAGAGTGCTAATTCTCAGGGTCATGGGCTAGGATGAATGCAAGGGGCTGGGACCTAAGCTCCCAACTTAACATTCCAGACTCTTTGGATATAGAGGTGACAGAAAATTGGAGTGATAATTATGACAAACATTTAGGCTCTCTTTGGGAAAAAGGGTGTAGACTCAAATCTGGCTACTTCCTGTGGGCTCGGGGCAACATGGGAAAGGGGAGAGCTAGGTTTCCATGTTTAGCGAGAGCTGTGGCTGGAAAGGTATCCCATGTACTGTCATCCCGGAGACGGCAGGCATCTGTTCCTTGGGGGAGGTGAGAAGGCAGGTGTTTAGGGAAAAAACTGTTATCACTAAAGATGAGTGTGCCAGAAGGAGAAGCAGGTAGGCCCTTCATTGTGGCATCCTGGAAAACCGGAGGGTGGAAGGTCCTGTCTGCTGGACAGACCAAGTGTCTTGAGTAGGTGCCCGCTTGAGCCTGGAGAGATGGTACCAGCATGGGTGTCCCAGGAGCTTGGCAGCCGAGGGGGTGGTGAGGATTATCGTGTGAGGTCCTGACCATTGAGGTTCGAGAGACCTAGGAGTTAACTGTTGAGGAGTACTCTGTCCCCTGGGGAGAGCGGGGCAGGTTTAGGGGCATTAGGGTCCACTGGTGTGAACTGTCAGCGTGTGAACGGAGAAGGGACCTTAAAAGGGAGAGGTAGAGTAGATACCCCACCAGTGGAGGAGTTTGAACTGGGAGGTGATGGTTAAGGAGAAAGGGCCTGCCATAAAGCAGCTCAAAAGGGCTCAGGCCCGTAGGGGAACACGGGGTGGCCCTGAGGCGAGTCAGGGCAATGGGGAGAAGGGAGGGCCAAGATAACCTGAGTTTGTTTAATGGAGAGCTTGGTTAGTTGTTGTTTGATGAGTTTGTTGTCCATCTGGATGGTTTGTGGGACACCAAACCAAGGATGTGGTCCATGAGTACCTGAGCCACCACATCTGCTGTTTCCCTGGAGACGGGAAACACTTCTATCTACCTCTAAAAGTGTCCACAAGTGTTAAGAGATAACGGAGTTTTTTATGAGTAGGCATATGAGTGAAATCAACCTGCCAATCTTCGCCCAGTTGGTGTCCACGAAGCTGGTGTAGAGACTGACATATGTGGAGAACCCCTTGTGGGTTGGCCTGGGCACCAGTCTGGCAGGAGGAGTAAACTTGTAAAATAGAATCTCGGAGATGGGTGGGGTTTAAAAGGAACTCCAAGAAGCAGAACAAAGCGTTGGGGAAGCGGCTAAGGATTTCTCCACCCAATAAAGATGCTGGGCAAGCAGGTATCACTAAGAAAGAATGAGAGAAAAATTGTCCTGCAAGAATGCAGGGCAGTTGCAAAATTTTAAGTGGGGAGGAACGGGTCCTGTCTACCCCCATAGCTGATATTGGTGAGGGAAACTTAAGGCCCGAGTGAGAATACTTACCCGCTACCTGCAGCTTTATCTTAGGCTTGGATAGGGTTACGGGATAAACCAAGTCTGGGCAGCATCAATCCTCTGCAAGGCTGAGAAGTTCGAAGGCTGGCACAGTTTCATTTGCCAATGTTGGTGAGGCTGGACCTCTGTGGCGTGGCATAGAGGACAAGCCCACATAGGGGTATTTGTGATTTACAGTCCAGGTTGCTGGAAGATAAGGCACAACCTCAGAGCAGGTGTAGTGCAATATGGTGCCATGTGACCATTTAGGCCACACTTGAAACAGTTTGTCTGTGAGGTTGACTTAGGCTGGCTCTATCAGGGTAGAGCCTTGTGGTTGGCTTCCCTTGTCCCCATTCCTGTGATCTTAGGGCAGCTGCTAAGGCCTGGGCCTCTAGATTGTTGTAGCTTTGTCTGTCAGGAAGACTCAGCTGATTCCTCTCTGTATTAAAAACTTTAAAGGCCATTTTCACCAGTTTTTGTATAGGAGTTTGGGGACCATTTTAACATTTTTAAACTCTTTTTTAATATCTGGTACTGACTGAAGAAAAAATGAGTAAGAAGAAGGATTAGTAGAAAAGGAACCTAGCCAGTTTTCTATCTGAGAGAGATTTGAAAGAGAAAAGGGAGCATTGAGAGGATTGGGAGGGACTAGCCCAGTACGCAGAGGGGGTCCAGGAGTGGATCAGTGAGGTGGGAGGGGGAGGGGAAGGTGGAAGTTGACCTTGAACCTCCAAATTGGGAAGGGAGAGGAAAGAAGGTTGCTCCACAGGAGGGGGCTGGGAAGTATGGGCTTGAGGGAATGGGAGAGGGGCTAGTGCCTCTGGCAGCATGGTGTTGTGAGACACTGGCTACTAAGCAGGACGGGGGGGGGGGGGGCGAGAGTGCAGAGCCCAAAAACCTTGGACATATGTAAGCTCTGTCCATTTGTCCTTAGGGCAACAAAATTTTTTTTTTTAGGTCCCAGAGGGTGGTAAGCTCAAGACTTAGTACATAGGGAAATTAACAGTTTGGGACAGATTGTATCAGACAGGCTCAATTTAAAAAGATTTTTGTAAGAGGCATTACAGGGGCAACAGCAAATCTGGTTTTGAACTGTAAGTGCCCATTTTAAAGTCTATGCCCAACCACATGACCTAAGTCCACTCCAGTGCGTCCGCCAAAATGGCTCTTAGGTCCAAATGGGGCCGTGGAGATTTAATGCCTGGCGTCCCAAAACAAACAGATCGCCACCTCAGCCAAGGCTGGTCTTGCTGGTCTGACCACCACTGGGAATCAAACCCCTGGCTCGGGCCACGACTTCAGCAGGAATCCAAAAAACAACAAAAATAAGTACGAATGGGTCCCCCCAAAACCCTATAGCATAGACAAGAAAAGGGACTCACCAAGCTGCAGCTGCTGTAGCCCAGAAGCCAGTTAAAGCGTGGCCTGGAGAGCTCAGACTGTAGACTGGGGGCTTTCAACATGCAGCCTGCTGCGTGGAAAAGCCTGCCCTATCTCGGTGGGACCTCCAAGATGTTAGGGATATTTTCCTAACACGAGCTCTCTGCCCACACAAAATCCCAATCAAGCCAAATCAAAACAAGCCAAATTAAGAAATATCCAGGTTTAATGGGAGTTCTGCACTCCACCTGAGGGGGAACCGGGAAGCCAAATGCGACCACCAGGAGGAAGGGAAAGAGACCACGTGTTCCTCTTTTGGGAGTTCACTTAAATACTCTTGGGAGTGGTCCTGACCTCCCCCCCCCAGGGAGGGGTCAAGACCTGGCCTGCTGGGATTTGGAGTCCACAGTGCTAACTCTCAGGGTCAGGGGGCTAAGATAGATGCAAGGGGCTGGGGCCTAAGCTCCCAACTTAACACACAATACCTGGTTTTGTTTGTTTGTATTTTTTAATTTTTTTTTGAGACAGGGTCTCACTGTGTAACTCAGGATGGCTGAGAATTCACGATGTAGCCTCCAGAGCGCAAGGATTAGAGGCGTAATCTGCCACAGTGGTGGCTTGGTTTTTGACATGTTTTCTGCACTCCAGGCCTGAGAGAAAGCCATCAACTCCGCCCAGTGACTCACTCCTGTTGTTGTGTAGCAAGAAGTCAGGCTTCATTCAGCAGGAGACCGGAAGTGGGAGACCATGGTCTCATTTTACATAGAAGAAAACAGCCTAAGTAGGGCCGGAAGGGCTGGAGGCTACCCAGGGACTGGAGGAAGCAGGTGTGAGAACAGTTGTAAGTTTGTAGACTCCAGCTCTTTCCTTGTCAGAGGTAAATCCCAAAGGACTTAGAGTCATGCTCTAGGGTGAAGGGCTGCCTACACCCTTTCTTCATCCATTTTGGGTTAGTGTCTTTTGCTTGCTGAGCTTCTGTGTTTCTACCTATCCAGAACCGGAATCCCAAGCTTGAGCGCTCTTCCCAAATTCATGACCGTCTTGCCACAATGCTCAACTCTGCATCAAAGAGTTCATGGAAGGGCTGGAGTGTAGCTGGACTTTTTCATCGGGGCTGTTGGCTCCCCAATAATGACACAGAGACTTATTATTAATTATGGAGGCTCGACTGACAGCTTCGGCTTGTTCCTGACTAGCTGTTATAACTTAAATCAACCCATTTCTACAAATTTACTTTCTGCCTTGTGACTTTATTACCTCATCTCCATAGTGCCCGCCTGCTTGCTCTGTTTCCCCTGGCATCTCCCCTTCTTCTTCTCTGTGCCTGGAAATTCTGCCTAGCTATTGGCCGTTCAGTTTTTTATTAAACCAATCAGAGTGACACATCTTCACAGCGTACAAAAAGATTATTCCCCCAACATTGGAGAGTACTTGCCGCTCTTCTAGAGCACCAGGGTTTGAGTCCCAGAATTCACATGGTGGTGGCTCACCACTGTCTGTAAGCCCAGCTTCAGGGGATCCAGTGCCCTTTCCTGACCTCCACTGGCACCAGGAATGCATATGGTGCACAGACATACATGCAGGCAATACACCCATATACATAAAATATAATTTTTAATTAAACAAAAGTTCATTGAGATCCTCCGGCCTCTGCCAACCATGTATTGGGATTAAAAGCATGTGCCAACACTCCTGGCCCCCCAACTTTCTTTTTAAAACTATTTACTTATTTTAAAATTGTGTATATGTGTTTGTGTCTGGGTGTCTTTGTGGGGTTATGTGTTCATGAGAGCAGGTACCTTGGGAAGTCAGAGGCATTGGATCCTCCTGGAGTTTCAGGCAGTTGTGAGCTGCTCAAACTTGGGCCAACTGCAAGAATAGTGCAAACTCTTAACTTCTGAGCCATCACTGTGGTCCCTTTTCCACCCTTTTTGTAGTGTGCTTGACAGGTTTGGATATCAAGGCTAGATTACAAAACAGCTCAAGAAATATTTTCTCATTTTAAAAATTTTGGGTAGACCAATGTTAAGGTTGTTGTAGGCCCATATTTCATACAAGATATTTACAGCCAGGTTCTCTGGCCATGCTTAATCTCCAAGGGCAGCTGCAATCCTGCCAGACAAGCTGTAGCCACCTAACAAAGGCTCAGGATGTATTGCTCCTTCTCTTTTGTTAATACATAGATTGCCTGGGGAGAGGTGTGGATTCTAAGCTGGTGACTTAAGTTGCAGGTGTTTTGGTATTCCTGAGTCCCCCAAAAGAGAATATTAATGAGTTTCCACCTTAGTTTACCTGGGGGATAAAAGGTGTTCGAATAATAAACGTGGGAAGATCTTCAGAATGAAGGAAGCCTGAGATCCCCTTCCGATATTGCTGTGTCTCATTATTTCTCGCGCCACTGCACCGGTCCAGTTAGGGAAAAGTAGTTGCATGTATGTTGGGGGTCATGGACCCTGACCGGTTGTTGATATTTCTTTAATTCAACAAACTGTACAAAACTAGAATGTTGATATGTGTGGTAGTTTGAATAAGAATGACCCCCATAGATTCATGCACTTGAATGCTTGGTCTCTAGTAGGTGGAGCGGTTTGGGAAGGATTAGAAGGTGTGTTGTTTTGTTGGAGAAGATGTGTCACTTGGGGTGAGTGTTGAGGTTTCAAAAACCAGGTTCTCTCTTCTTCTCAGCTACTACTCTAGGGCCATTCCTGCCTGCTTCTTGCCTGTTTCCCACTATGATGGTCATGGGTCACACACTCTGAAACTGTAAGCAAACCCCCAATTAAATGCTTTCTTTTCTAGGTTTCCTTGGTCATGGTGTCTCTTTACAACAATAGAAAAGTAACTAAAATAGTATGGGAATACTCTTACAAGCTAAATATATTAATTGGTGTTGGATTGTTCAGATTTTCTTTTCTTCCACAGTCAGTTTTGGTAAACTGTGTTCCATTTAAAAATTTAAATTGCCCTGAAGTTGTATATACTATTTTCTTTTGTCTATTTATTTATTTATGTATTTATTATTTTGGTTTTTTAACTTGGTATAATTTGATCATATACCTTTTTTGGTTTTCTTTGTTTGTTTTGTTTGTATTGGGACAGATTTTCTCTGTCCTGGAACTCACTCTGTAGACCAGGCTGGCCTTGAACTCACAGAGATCTGCCTGCCTCTGCTTCCTGAGTGCTGGGATTAAAGGCACCTGCCACCACAGCCCGGTTGCTGTGAGATTAAGCGTCGTGTGTGTGTATGTGTGTGTGTGTGCGTGTGTGTGTGCGCGTGTGTGTGCGCGCGTGTGTGTGCGTGCGTGCGTGCGTGTGTGTGTGTGTGTGTGAGTGGGTACACTTGCTTACCTGAGCATCATGAGGAGGCCAGAAGAAGACTGCCAGTGTCCTCTTGTTGGGAGCACAGCATGAAGGTCTGTGAGCCCACAGATTTCCAGAGACACCGGGAATGTTAAGCAGGCAGGATTGTTTTTCCAGTGGGAAAGATGAAAAACCTGTTCTTCCATCCAGAAGGCTGGGATTTGGAAGTGATTAACAGCCTGGGATCTGTGGTCTGCTAGGAAAGGGCATATCAAGCTCCTACAACCAAGACTGCAGGTGGCTAGTAATCTAACTGATCCTTACAGTCGGGGTTCCCCAAGTTCCCACAACCAGGATCAAAGGTGGCTAACAGTACAAATGACCTCTGTACTATCTGTATGACCAAGACCATGCTAGGGCCTTCCCTAGGCCCTTAAATTAGTATAGATAGCCTATCTCTAGAACTCATCTTGTTGGAAGAAAAGACACTGTACCTTGAGTTGAGCTTCAGTGTAATTATGCTTTCTGTGTACCGGGGATTTTATCACACCAGGAAACTTTTGTCCAAATTATACAGTGTTTAAATTTGCTGGGAATAGGCCAGGCAGTGATGGTGCATGCCTTTAATCCCAGCACTCGAGAGGCAGAGGCAGGTGGATTTCTGTGAGTTTGAGGCCAGAGAGAGTTCCAGGACAGGCTCCAAAGCTACACAGAGAAACCCTGTCTCAAAAAACAAAACAAAACAAACTTTGTTGGGAATAAACTGCTTAAAATCACTCTCTAAATCTGACCCGGGTTGATGAAGTCAACCTGAACAGAATCTTTACTCTCTTCATGGTTTGCTTCCTTGCCTGGACACCGCAGAGTCCCTTTCATTTTCTAACTCTCTCTACCTTATTCCCTAAAACAGGCTCTCTTAGTGAAACTTGCAAGCCCCAGGGATCGCGTCATCTTTGCTCCTGATAGCACTGGGATTACAGGCATATGCACAATGGTGCTGAGCCTGTGCCGGGCTCTGGGGTTTTGAACTCAGGTCCTCATGATTGCACAGCAAGCACTCCTAACTTGCTGAGCTATCTTCGTAAATTCTCAACCCTTCCTTTTCTTTCTTTTTATTTTGAGACAGTGATTTAAGCCTTGGCTGGCCTGGAACTCCTTATACAGACCAGGCTGACTTCAAACTCAGAGAGAGAGATGTTTGTTCCTACCTCTCCGAATGGTGGGATTAAGGGTGTTCATCACCATGCCTGGCTTTTTGTTTCATTAATCCCAGCACTTTATTAAAAAATGCATATTTATTTTCACGTGGGGCATACGTATGTCATGGCATGCATGTGGAGGTCGGAGAACAACTTGTGGGAATTGGTTCTTTCCTTCTATCATATGTGTTCCAGATATTGAACTCAGTCAGGCTTGGGGGCAAACACCATCTTCTAAGCCATCCTTCCACCAGTCCATTTTTTAAAACAATTTTTTTTTTAATTAGGGCCTTATGTAGCAGGCTTTCTTTTGGGGCACCAACCAGTTTCCAAATCATGACACAGAGACTTATTATTATTACTTTTGAATGTTTGACCTGGCTTAGGCTTGTTTCTGTCTAGCTCTTTTAACTTAAATTAACCTGTTTTTCTTTATCTACCTTTTGCCTCTGGAATTTTTACCTTTTGTTTTCTGGATGCCCTACTCTGTGTCTGCTGGCTGGCGGCTGCCTGACTGGCCCTGGGCAGCTTCCTCTCTCTTTCGTTCTCTCCTCCCTCCTTCTCTTCTCTAGTTTTTTTTTTTTTGAGCCTAGATTTCTCCTCCTATTTATTCTCTCCGCTTACCAGTCACACCTAACCTTCTACTACCTAGCTTTTGGGGGGTTCAGCTTTTTATTAGGTGCCTTAAGCAGACAAGGTGAAACAAATGTAACACATCTTTACACAGCTAAAGTAGCATTCTGCAGCAGAAACAAATGTAACACACCTTTACACAGTTAAAGTAGCATTCTGCAGCAGAAACAAATGTAACACATCTTTGCCTAGGTAAAATAGTATTCCACAACAGCCTTATGCTCTCAAATTTGCTGAGAATGACTGAATTCCTGAAACCTCTGCCCCACCGGGAGGTCTGTGAGCCCAGGCATGAGCCATCACACCTGCTCAGCACTCTCTCTGCCCCGCCTTTTTCTCTCAAATGATTCCATTTTATCTTTGGGTTTATAATTCTTTTGTTTGTTTGTTTGTTTCTTAAGCTAGGTCTTGGAGCATTAACTTTCAACCCATTTTCTAAAGTCAGAAGTTTCCTTAAGCAGTGCTTTAGCTGCATCTCATAGATTTGATGTATACTGTTTTGTTTTTAACCATTGTTCGCTTGAAAATATTTCCATTGGGGAGGCTGAAGAGATGGCTCAGCGGTTAAGAGCGCTGGCTGCTCTTCTAGAGGTCCTGAGTTCAATTCCTAGCATCCACTCACAACCATTTATAACTAGTTCCATGGGATCCAATGCCCTCTTCTTGTGTGCAGATGTACATGCAGATAAAATACCTATATGGACACGTGTGTATGCATGTATGTATTCGTAATACATATAAGTTAAGTTAGGAAATCCTGTCTTTGGGATTGTACAGTTGGGTCAAAAGATGAAGGAGAAGATCAGAGTCTAATAGATGATGTCGACTTTCTTGGAATTCACATGGAAAAAAAGAGCTCTGATTAACTACCACATGGTTCACAGTAATGCTTGTGATCCATCATAGGCCTACATATGAATCCTAAAACAATTAAGTTTCTGAAAAAAATTGATTAGAGAAGCTGAGTGTGGTCATGGCATCTGTGGACCAGTATTCGGGAGTCAGTGTCAGGAAGATCCCTAAAAGTTGGACCAATTGGTCAATACAGAGTTCCAGACCAGACTCTCAGTCTCTCTCTCTCTCTCTCCCTCCCTTCGCCCCTCCCTCTTTTTCTCTTCAAGGAAAATACCCTAATGAGAGATAACCAACTACAAAAAATTATATATTGGACTTCATATAAAAAGCTCACTCAGTTCATTAGAAGCAAAGTCAGGCTGGAGTGGGAGAGGAGCATCTTCAAGTACAAATCCAAGTCTCCATCACACTCCAAAGGCTTCTATTAAGTCAAGAATCCAGAATCCATTTGTAAAGATTTACTTATTTTTAGTTTTGTTTTGTGTATGAATGTTTGCCTGCACGTATGTCTGTGCATCACGTGCGTACCTGATGCCCTCGGAGGTCAAAAGAGGGTATTGGATCCCCTAGAACTGCAAGAACCCAGTATCTATAAGGAACCTCTTACAAGGCAGTAAGGAAAGGATAAGTCAGCCAATTCTAAAATGGAACTCGGTGCGCCCCAGTGGGTTGGTGTCAGAGCTGGATGTTCTTCGCGCTGCCTGTCGGGACAGCTCCAGCCTGGCTGCGTTCCCGGGCGCATCCCGAGAATTTGTGTTGGCCTTCCTTAAACCGGGGAGGCGTTGGGCAGAGCTGGGCTGCGGCTCCACCCCCGGGGGTTGCCGTTTCCTTAGAAGGCGAAGCCCTAGGCTTGGCCACTCGCCTGCGGGGAGTCCGCGGTACGCCTCCCGCACCTCTGGAGACCAGGACTTCTGCGAGCGCGGGAAGACCGGCGGAGCCTGAGCTTCGGCTCGGGCGTGGACGGGGCGGGCGCTGGGGCGGGGCGCGCTCGCGGGTTTGAATGGAATGATCTAGACCGGCGGAGACAGCGGCGAGCGGGTCCTGAAACCAGAACTCCATCGCCGCCCCGCGCGCCATGCGGCCGGAGAGGTGAGTCGGGCGGGCGTGGCGTCTGTCCCCTGGATGTAGCACCATGGGAACGGCGACACCGGGAACAAACACCCGCTCTGCGAGGTGCACAAGTGCGTGGCCTGGATCGCCGCACCGTTTAGAGCCTTCCTTGGGAGTTGATTTCCTGGCCGGGAGGAGCCCCTGTCGCCTGGTCGCCCAGGCTACTCCGCATCCTTCGTCTCCCCCAAACTGGCCCTCGAGCCTGGGCACTGTGACCACAGAACCTATCGCCCTTTATCCCGTGGTGCTTCCAACCCTTGACCACCGCCGGTGATTTAATTTAGAACCTAAAAGAACGTGGCACTGATTTTAAAAGGCTTGGGGAGCAAAACGAGAGGTCATCCGAAACTGGCCCTTTTTGAGGGCGGCGCCCAGCCGACCTCCTCTGTGAGCTTTGGATCGGCACTGGACCGGGGCGCACGCGGTGGGGACCGCTGTGCCTCGCGCTGTGCTTCCTGGTCTCCTCGCGTGGCGGGCGTCCTTTCCCCGCTTGGCTGGAGGCCGTCCGGCTGTGCTTTGTCTGTCGTAGGTGTGGTTCCTCTCGCCTGCGCTTCGGCCATGGAGGTGCTGCGGCGCTCTTCTGTCTTTGCTGCGGAGATCATGGACGCTTTTGATCGCTCGCCCACAGACAAGGAGCTGGTGGCCCAGGCCAAGGCACTAGGCCGGGAGTACGTGCACGCGCGGCTTTTGCGCGCCGGCCTCTCCTGGAGCGCACCGGAGCGTTCTTCTCCTGCCCCTGGAGGACGCCTAGCGGAGGTGTGCACCGTGCTGCTGCGCTTGGGTGAGTGTGGGGCACCAGCAGCTACGATCCCAGCCCCCCTCGCCCCCATAACTGGTTGATGGGCCTGCCCGCTGTGTTTCGGGGTACCAGGTACATCTGTTATGCACCGACATTCCCTTCTCCAGACATGTTCAGTCCCTCTTTGGCTGCGCCTCACCCTCCCTCTGGGGTAAAGAGGAGGCGTGCATGCGTGGGAGCACTAATCTGTCTGGAATGGTGAGGGTGCAGGATAGGCCAACCAAGTTGGTGCTCCTCTGTTCTCCCCCAGACTTGCCTGCTTGCTGGATCCTTTGCCTGGTTCCCCACCCCTAACCCCCTATGTCTGCTTAGCCCAGATCACAGACATTGTTGTCGTAAACCACCGAAAGAGTAATATTTTAGCGGCTAAACTTTATTGTGACCCTTGTACTCTGCTGGACTAAAAAATCCTTTGTGGGACCACATGTCCCAATGTTTGTTTTGGAAAATAGGCCTTTCAGTTATTGGCTGAGATCCGACACCCACTGCTGTTTCCCTTGATGGGAAGGCCCCCCGCCAGGGCCTTCTCGAAGGACATCTGGGACATTGTTGGGGGAGGGTGTCACACATAGCTCAGTGGCTCTCCTTAGCTCCTCTAAGGCCTGGACACATGAGGGAGAAGGGTAGGCAAACATTGATAGTGGACAGTTCGTTCACCTTATCACAGCCGGACTGGGGCCGTGGGCTGTCTTGGGGCCATCTGAGGGAATGGTAAGTAAATAGCAGAGATCAAATAAATAGGTGAGTGGGTGTCAGGGAGAGCTGGTGTGCACTCTCCTGGTTGGAGGGAGCCATGGACAAACTGGCTTCCTGCGAGATGAGGTATGCACACATACTGTTTTATATAGGCCCTGCATCTCTGTGCTGCGATGGCCTCAAGGAACAGGGCGGTGTAGACCTGGTCTGCCCAAGAAGCAGAGTTCATGCTGCCTGAGTTGGGCTCCCAGGAGGGCTGTGAATGGACAGAGGGAGCTATCTCTGTGTGTGGGAAGGATGAGTGAAGGGGTTTGGCTAAGCAAACTCATCAGAGAAGAAGACCGGTGGCTGCCGCTGGAGAAGTGACATAGTGACCTCCTGAGAGTCCTGAGGGCACGGGGTGGCAAGGAGGAAGTCTTGCCTTGGGTCTGACCCACTCAGCGTCTGTCCTCTCGGCCCTTTTGGCAGGTCCTGGGAGGTTTGAACACTGGCCTGTAGAAAGGAGCAGATCAAGCCTTGTGCTCAGCTAGCAACTTTAAAGCCTTTCTCCATCACTCAGTCCTATTGTTCCTACACTCTGGGGTTCAGACCCTTCTAGACAGCTAAGGGGATTCCTGGAGGAAGAGCACCTGAGTCCCAGTGTGTGCTTGTCCAGGTTATGTTTGGGGCTGTCATGACTATTCAGGATGAATTTTTCTAAGCTCAGTGATAGCTTCCTGCCTCCCCCCACCCCAAGCATGACCCCAGCCACAGACAGGAAGCAGCTTAGCTTGTGTCCCTCAGCAGTCTCCCTGGGGTCAGTCTCCAGAGGCCCCCAGGGTTTTATACTTGGCAATATCCAGGCCAGCCTTGGGAATTTCCATGCCATCTCTTCATCCCCTGGCCCTCCTCCTCCTGATTCTGCACCCGTTCCAGATCTTAATTAATTAGATAGAGCACAGCTGGCCTCGGGGATGACGTGGGTGCCCTTATCGCTGGGACAGGCCAGGCGGCAGCAGTATTTCCCTGTTTGCTTTGGCTGGGGAAGTGGCTGGGCCAGGGGCACCCAATCAGAGGCCGTGTGGAATTCCCGGCACCATCTTTCCCTGTGCGTGCATGATGCTGCCAAGGGCACTGCAGCCCGGGGGGGCAGGTGGGACTGTGGCAGGCATCCTCCTTGGCCCAGCTATGGCTGCACTGATGTAGTAGCATATAAAAACACACCCATTTGGCACCAGGAGCCCATGTTGGCATGTGGGTGGTACCATTTTCCCAGTGCCTTGGCTCGGCCCAAGTCAGTTCACTGAGCCATTACTACTGATGTTAGTGCTTCAGCCAGGACAACCCTATGAGGCAGCAGACGGTGACTACATATTCTAGCCAGGCCCCTCTCTCCATGTCGGGTTCTGCCTGCCTGCCTGCTGTGAGTCACTGACTGGATAGGCACTGCCCATGCACCACTGCAGGATTCCTGCCCCACTGGCCCAGCCAGCTTGCCTTAGGGAGCTGGAGGTTCCACAGCCTCCTTTAGTCTCTTTGTTCGTGGGGCCAAGGTTGGGAGAGTCAAATGAAGTAAGATAAGGTGAAGGGGTAGGTGGGTGGGTGTCAAACAGGCAGAGTGGAGTATCAGGGCTGAGTGGACAGAAAGGTGTTAGTTAGCCTGCAGGTCAAGTGAGGTCAGGTGGATCAAGGGCAGGATTGAGTCGTGGTCTGTGCTAGCCATAGGGCTACGGCGTGAGAGGACCTGAACCCCTGTGTGCCCATGCAGGGGATGAGCTGGAGCAGATTCGCCCCAGTGTGTACCGAAATGTGGCCCGGCAGCTGCACATCTCTCTACAGTCTGAGCCTGTGGTGACGGACGCCTTCCTTGCTGTGGCAGGCCACATCTTCTCCGCAGGTAGGTCTGGCCTGTTTACTCAAGGCACCTCTGGGAGAGGAGGCTCAACATGTGTGGGTCAGGCAGGCTTACAAAGATAGAAGATCCTTGGGGTTCTCTGACACAGTCCTACAGGTTCCAAGTCACTGCTAGCACACTGCCAGCCTCCTGGCACTTTGGGCTGTTCTGAACTATGTCACAGCCCAGTCCAGCGGAGAGCTGGCTCAGAAGGCAGCATGCGGTGCTGCTGGCTACTTTTTTTCTTCTTAATTTTGGTTTTTGGAGAAAGGGCTTCTTTGCGTAGTCCTTCCTGTTCTAGAATTCTGTAGACCGTGCTGGTCTCGAACTCGGAGATCCTCCCTCTGCCTCCTGAGTGCTTGGATTAAAGGTGTGCATCACCACCCCCAGCTGCTTATTATGTTTTTATTTGGTGTGTATGTGTGCACACGTGTGTGTGTACGTGTGTGCACTCATGCACTGAACCACGGCACATATGTTCAGGTCAGGGGACACTTTTGGGAGTTGGCTCTCCTTTCATGGTGAGATTGAATTCAAGCCTCAGGCTTGGCTCTAGGTGCCTTGAAATTGAATGCCCTGAAACTTGAGGATCTAATTGGGTGGGGCTGGGAGTTATATATGTGATAAGTTGAGGTGGTAGTGGAATTTAATAATATAAGTGAAGGGTTTATGAAAGGGATGAGATTGGACTAACGGGAGAAGGGGCCATAGGAGTAGCAGTGATACATGGTTGTGCTACTTGTTAACAGTAGTGGCTGGATGGTCTTTGTTTATGAGTATTCTTATTATTATCGAGATTTCTCGATAATTACTGCTGCTGGTCATCCTGAGGGCTCTTGACACAGGCCTGCCTGCCATTTGCTAATGGTCCAGCATTGGTTGCGGTGGTGGTGCCCTGCAGGGCAATGGCTCTCTGCATATACTGGGTTTTGGTGACCATGGTACTTGAATTCCACAGCTAGATCGACATGGGATATTTAAAAATCTATGAGTGTGTCTATGAGTGTGCCTGGTTGTGGAGCACTTTAGGAGATCAGGGACACACTTATCTGGATGACTGTGACCACACTCACCTGGGGCTTTCCCAGGGCTTTCCATGTCTGCTCCAGAAGTGAATGACAGGCAGGGCCCCTTCTTAGCTCCTGCAGCCTCCTCCCTTTTTGCCTCTAGTTCCATAATTGCTGCTTGCCTTTTGTACCCTGCTCCAGGTTTACTGGAGGCTGCAAAACTTATCTCCCCACACCTTCCTGTGCCATGCTCTTTCCTTAGAGCCCTGCTAGACACCTTGTTGTCCACATGTGTCATTTACACCAGATCCATGTGGTCTTTTCCCTAGGAGTGGCAAGGCCCAGGCCAGCTTCAGGAGCATCACATGCCGGGCCAGGGTCAGCCAGTGTGGCTTCTGGACCGAAAAATGTGGGGCCAGGGGCGGTGGGCTGTGGGAAGAAAGTGAACGTGTGGGCGATGGAGTGGGAGAGGTGGGGAAGAGCTGTGGCATGGGGCGGGGGCGGAGGGAGAAACTGTACCAGGAGTCAATGGGCTAGCTCCAGTCCCTTTCTTGAAGGTAACCTGCAGACACCTGGTGGGAGCGATAGTGGGGAGGGCTCAGGAAGGAAGCCAGCAGCCAGCAGCCTTGCGTTTTGGGTGGAGGATCACCCTTGCCCTCTCTGGAGCTTTGCAGCTGACGCCAGCCATGGGTTGCTTGCCTGGGTGTCTGTCTCTAAGCTGTCAAGCAGGCTGGTTTACGAGCCAGGGATGGCTAGATTTATAAGGGACTTTGCTTCTGAGGCTGCAGAGCTAGCCTGCGAATGGCTTCAGCTAACCCAGGAGAGACTGGACCTCCGTTAGTGGCAGGAGTGAGCAGGAGAAAGGGACTGGGGCTTTGGATGGTAGTGAGTGTGAATTGGGAAGAGGCCAGAGTAACCTTAACCCCTGTCCACCATTCCTGCCTGGTGCAAACCCCACCCTGAGCATGGAGGCAGCCCAGAGAAGCAGCTCTGGGAGATCCTCTGTGGGAGACAGAGCCCTTTCCAGCTGACGCCAACCATGGCTGCTTGAGTGTCTCCAAGCTGGGGGGAAGAGGTGGGAGGAAGAGAAGTCATGGGAATGCAGGGTGGTCACATCTCACTGGAGGTCAGGAAGTACCAGCAGGCTTGACAAACACACACACATGATGATCGGCATCATTGCATGCGCCAGAATGGCATCATCCTTACCAGGACAGACGTACGACCACAGCGCTGATGAGGAAGCCTTTACTCATAATTGCTGGTGGGACACACTTTGGAAAACAGCCTGGCAGGTTCTCAAATGGTGAAGCATGGTGTTTCCATATGGCCCACCAAATCTACTACTAGATGTAAACCTAACGGAAAGAAAACACGTGCCTGGAGAGAAGCTTGTCTGTGTGTCTTCCCCAGTAGCATCAGTTACACAGCCAAAGGCTGTGACTATCCACTCGTACATGAATGGACAGTGGATGTGGGATATTGGTCAGCCATGAAGAGGAGTGCAGAACCTTAAATGTGCCAGACACAAATTCTATTGGAGAAACGTGCTGAGTGCTGACCATAACAGAGCAGATTAGAAGTCACCAGGGGCTCTGGGGAAGCAGGGCATGAGGGCCTGTGGCTATGGGCTTTCTTCTGGGGAGATAAGATGTTCTGGAATTATGGGGGCTGGAGAGATGGCTCAGCTGTTAAGAGCACTTACTTCTCCTCCAGAGGACCTGAGTTCAATTCTCAGCAACCATATGGCAGCTCATAGCCATCTCTAAGTTAGTTCTATCCAGTTCTAGGCTATCTGAGCCCCCTTCTGGTCTCCTTGGCATAGCATACATGGGGTGCACAGACACACAGTCTGACAGAACACCCACCCTAACACATTAAAAATAAATGAATCAGGCTGTGTGTGTGGTGGTGCATGCCTTTAATCCTAGCCCTCTGCAGGCAGAGGCAGAGGCTGGTGCATCTCTGAGTTTGAGGCCAGCTTGGTCTACAGCACAAGTTCCAGGATAGCCAGAGGTATATAATATAAAGACCTTGACTCAAAAAACAACCTCCTGCCAAAAAAAAAAAAAAAACAAAAAAACAAAAAACTTTATTAATCCCAGCACTTGGGAAGCAGAGGCAGGCAGATCTCTATGAGTTTGAGGCCAGCCTGGTCTATAAGAGCTAGTTCCAGGACAGGTTCCAAAGCGACACAGAGAAACCCTGTCTCGAAAAACCAACAACAACAAAAATCTTTAAATAAATGTTCCAGAACTAGATCGTGAATATATGAGAGCCCAAGGGAAGCAGACACTCCCCAAGATGTGCCCCTGGACACCATCTTCCCCAGCCACTTTTGCTGGGAATGATGTCATCGTCCTATGGAGCACACTGTTTAACAGGACATCAAGCTCCTGGGTTCTTATGGTGGATTGGGGCACTCTGTGGGTGACACCTGAATTCTCCATCACCTCAAGGTCACAGCTAACAGCAGAGAACCCTGTGAGAATGTGACTGACATCAGGGCCTGATCACAAGGCTCTGTTAGTCACTGACCCTGAGCGGTGACCCTGGCCTAGGACACTCAGCAGGCAGAGAGCCAGGGTTGTGCCCTAGGAATGACAGGGGTGCCTGTGGATTTCAGACTTGGGTTTATTTTGAAAGAGATAGTAAGTCACTCTAATGGGAGAGTTAGAAGTAGATGTGTGGTACTGTTTGATTTCGGGGGTTGGGTTCTCCCCCTCTCCCATTCCCTTTTGAGCTAACAACATTCATATACTGTACATTTAGTCACATTAAATGTCAGATCTGGTGGCATTTAGCACATTCAGAATGCTGTTTGTCCCAGTCCTGAGGACATATTGCATATCAGCAGTAACACCCTGTCCCTCGCCCCCAGACCCCCATGATTTTTTTTTTGATTCTGTGGGCGTGCCTGTTCTGGGTTTTCTCTAGGTGGACTGGCACAGTATTTGTGCCCTTTTGTGTTTGGTTCCTTTCCCTTGCCGCGCTGTGGCATTCATCAGAACTTCACTCTGGTAACTGGCTGTCTAACAGTGCCGCTGTGGGACCTCAGCAGTTTGCCCACGAGCATTTAGCTTTTCCTTGGTGATGAACGTCTGTGTGCTGACTGGCACATTGGTAAGAGGTCATTCCGCGTGCTGTGCGAAGGTGGGTTGAGGGGAATGTCATAGTCTGTAAATGCCACGACTCAGCGTAGGCTCTCACAGGCCAGCTGTGGCTAGCTGTGTGAGCTTCTCAGGTCTTGCCAAGTGCTCTCCGACTGCCTTTCCTAGCAGAGCTGAAAACAGCAGTGTCCTGAGTGTGTGTGTGTGTGTGTGTGTGTGTGTGTGTGTGTGTGTGTGTGTGTGTACAAGCCTGTGGGTGCAGATGCTCCTGTGTGTAGGTCAGAGGTTAATGATGAGTATCTCTTTTGATAGCTTCTTCCAATTACTTTTTTGAGACAGTCTCTTGATGAACCTGGAGGTCACTGATGACCAGGCTGGCTGGCCTTAAGGATCCTCCCGTCTCCGTCATCCCTGCCCCCTCTCTGGTGCCAGTGCTGAGATCACAGGTGCAGGCCAGCATGCTGGCATGCCTGGCTTTTTACATGGGGGCTGGGGATCTGGAATCTGGCCCTTGAGCTTGCATAGCAAACACCTTACTGTCTCTGCAGCCGCTAAAGCTTTTTAACATCTTGTTATAATTTATCCTCTTATGCTGTTAACAAGGGGAAATGGGCTTTATTTTTTCAAATGTTTAATGTGTTATTTGTGCTTTTATTTTTTTGGCTCCCTCAGTCTCAAGACCCTCTTGCCTCAGTTTCTTGCTACTGAGATTACAGGAGCACACTACCTCACCTACCCCCTCTTTAAAAGATTTGTTTTATTTTAATTAATTGTTTATTTATTTAGGTTTTTTGATATAAGGTGTCTCTGGCTGTCCTGGAACTCGCTCTGTAGACCAGGCTGGCCTTGAACTCAGAAATCACCTGCCTATCCTATTTTTAATATTTTTATGTTTTAGTATAATTTTAAATATTTACATCAACTATATAAAATTTACAGTTTTAATATTTATATTTACAAATGTCTAATATTGTGTTTTAATATTTAAGTGTAAATAATATATTTAAAACATTTATTTTATTTTTAATTATGTGTATGTGTTTGTACCTCTGTGTGGATGATACACATGTATTCAGGTCTGACCCTGGAAGAGCAGTAGGTGCCCTTTAATTACTGAGCCATATTTCCAGCTCCCTCTTTGGCCTGGGCTGGTTACGTAGCTGAGGATGACCTTGATTGAACTCCTTTCTGATTATCCTGCCCCTGCCACAGAAACGCTGTGATTATGCCAAGACCTGACTCTTTTTTGTCAGTACTAGTGATAGAATACAAAGTTTCTGTATTCTTTCCAGTTCCATGTGTGTATGCATGTTTTGCGTGTCTGTGCACATACGTGTGCATCCATCTGGGGACCCAAGGTGGATGTGGGCATTATCCTCTGCCAGTCTTCTAATTTTACTGCGGCAGGATTTCTCAGTCATACCCAGAGCTTGCAGATACAGCGAAGCTTTGCTAACTAGCTTGCCCCAAGGATCCTGTCTCTGTCTTCCAAGACTAGAATTGGGGAGGGTGGGCTGGCACACCCACCCACCCAGCATTTATGAGTTATGGGGTGCTGAACTCTGGTTCCCAGGCTTGCTTAGCAAATACTTTAACTACTGGGCTGTCTCCCCAGCCCCTACATTTCTATATGTTAAGGTGCTGCGTGTAATCCCCCACAATGCTGTTCATCTATCTTACCTCAAGGTTTTAGTTATGCCTCCC
Source organism: Ondatra zibethicus (assembly GCA_004026605.1). Lineage (NCBI taxonomy): Eukaryota > Metazoa > Chordata > Mammalia > Rodentia > Cricetidae > Ondatra > Ondatra zibethicus. The sequence continues at coordinate 51,822 of PVIU01010259.1, forward strand.
AGCAGGGGAGCAGTCTGGGGAAGAGTCTTCCTGTGGACTGTGGCTTTTTTCTAAAGCAAGCATGGGATAGGCCCTGACCTACTGCCCTGGCATCAAGGTTCAGAGCAGCAGACAAAACAGTCGGACACACCCTTGTCTGCTGTTTTCCTTGCCCAGTTCGGAGTCAGTTCAACCCCACGGCTTTCCTGCGGCCCCCACTCTCAGATGTGGGTAAGGCCGGGAGAACAGCCTGAGAGGGAAACCTTGACTTGCTGGAGATGGTGGCCAAGCCTACTAGTATATCTGGCCAAGTGCCCTGTTGCGGTGGTGGCCTGCACGGAGGGTCCTGGCTCCGTTGTCACTATTAGTTACCAGCTGATGGCAGGCAGGAAAGTGGCTCAGAGAAGCTCAGCTCTTCGTGGTACCCTAGAGGCTGGACACCACTTTGGGTCTGATCAGCAACTCTCTCTCTCTCTAGGCATCACGTGGGGCAAGGTAGTGTCCCTGTACTCGGTGGCTGCAGGGCTGGCAGTGGACTGTGTCCGGCAGGCTCAGCCTGCCATGGTTCATGCCCTGGTTGACTGCCTGGGGGAGTTTGTGCGCAAGACCCTGGCAACCTGGCTTCGGAGGCGTGGTGGATGGGTGAGCCTGTGGGGTAGGGTGTCGGGAGGGGTATGGAGGTGGTAAGTGCGGGAACAGAGGGTGGAGTGCGATGGAATGTGGGGGCCGTAGGCAAGGGCTTTAGGACTCGGGGTTGCTCTGGGACACAGGCAGGTGCTGCCTCTTCTGTGCCTGTGCTGACATGATCCCAGACCCTGAACTCTTGTCCCCTTGCTGTTCCCAGAAGGTGTCTGGCAGAAAGAGGCCAACAGGTAGTCTTTCAGAGACAGAACCAAGCCCCCCTCACAAGGAGTTTTCAGTGCTGCCCAAAGTACTTCACTTCCCTCTTGGAAGCCCCACTTTTCTCCATTCTCAAGAAGCAAGACCTAGACAGGCGAGTGTCAGGATCAGGCCCTCCTAGTCTCCGTGCCTGACTGCCTACATGGTTGACCAAACCAAAGATACTTTTGGGTACTGGGCAGGGAGGATGGGCTCCACCCAGAAGCCCATTTTCACCTGTAAAATAGGTAGGCAAGGATGACCTGAGACCTTTCCCCATCTAACTCTCAAGTGTCCTGAACAAGTTTAGGTCCAGATGGGCCACATCCTCCTTTCTCAAACAGCTTTGTATTTTCCCTTTGTGATTCGATAAGACATTTTTCCAGAGCAAGGTACTAGGGACCTCGGATTGCCTGGTCTGGCTAACTATCCCATTTTTTTTCTCCCAGACTGATGTCCTCAAGTGTGTGGTCAGCACAGACCCTGGCTTCCATTCCCACTGGCTTGTGGCCACACTCTGCAGTTTTGGCCGCTTCCTGAAGGCTGCATTCTTCCTGTTGTTGCCAGAGAGATGAGCTGCCCACCAGGGCAGGGGCCACTCCTAGAGCCCCTGGGCCCAAGCCAAGGGGCCCGCAGCACCTGCAAAGCACCTCCCTCTCTCAGATTGGGAGCGTCCAGCCTCCGGGGCCCTGTCCCAAACCCCATTCCTTTGTGGACCCTGGCCTCTGGGAGGGGTGAGTGGAGGAGGCCATCCCAGAGTCTGGAGCTGGCTTTAGTGTCTTCTGTAGCTCTTCTCTTGGAACTCCTGCCAGAAAGTCAGGGTCAGTGCCCAGCCCCGGAGAAAGGAACGGGGGAACACTTTCACTTGATGCTCAGGGCCTTGCCCCTGGAAGGGGTCTTCCCAGGACATGAGCTGGCCTCGGTCCTTGTGGGAAGCAGATCCTGTACATCTGATCTGAAGGTGACTCTGGCTAATGCAGGAGCCAGGGATGCTTACTGTCCCTGAAGGCAGAGCAGAAGGCTCCTGTGTTGCTGCTTAGGTTATTTCTAGATGAAGAAGGTGTCCCTAACCCACAATGGGTCCTTCGTGGCAGAGACCAGGGGTGTAGGTAGTTCGTCTGACCAATGAGCAGAGATCCTGTGGATGAGGTGGTCTGCTTAAGCTGGACCCCAATAAAGTTTTACCCAGTGGAGTGTAAAACCCTATTCTGCTTTCTTTGTGTCTGTCCTCATGGGACTGCGAAACATCGTCAGCTGGGACCTCTAAGAACTCAGACTTGGAGTCGGGCAGTGGTGGCGCACGCCTTTAATCCCAGCACTCGGGATGCAGAGGCTGGTGGATTTCTGTGAGTTCGAGACCAGCCTGGTCTACAAGAGCCAGTTCCAGGACAGGCTCCAAAGCTACAGAGAAACCCTGTCTGGAAAAACCAGGAAAAAAAAAAAGAACTCAGACTCGGGAAGCTGGTCCTTCATGCTGTATTAGAAGTCTAACATCTTTCTTCTCTAGCTGTTGTGCCCTGAGCAGCTTTGGACTTGACCTGACTGGGGGCTGTAAGGAAATGAAGAAGGCAAGCTGGGCCCAGGTGGGACAGGCATACTCTGGAGCTGCAACATCCTGGGACCTCAGTGCATTCCTTATGTGCAGCACAGGGAAGGGTTAGCTAGTCTTGGCAAGATGTCTGTCGGTGCAATCTTAAGCGGTAACATCTAGGAGGAGGAAGCAGCAGTTGCTAGGTTTTTTTCACACGCTGTCAATCATTCATACACACTCATACTAGCATATACTGTTAACACTCAGTCAGACCAAAGGAAGGCTTTACTTTGGGCCGTTGACATGGCTGAGCCTGTGTCAAACAATACACATTCACCCGGAACTTCATCTTCTCTACACATTCTCTCGGCTCCCCACATCCAGCCTTTCCTTGATACCAGTTATTTAAGTCAGGCCACAAGAGTGTTTTGGAGCCCTGGCCAGACCTGTAGTGCTGGGGAGGTATGTGCTGGCTGGATATGCCCTGTCCTCTATCTCCCTGAACCCATCCTTTGCCTTGACGGAGCCCTAGCAGCCGGCCCCTCTGCCAGGCTGTGTGTGTTGGACTGGGCTGTGTGTCAGGCTGAGAAAGCTGCTGTAGAAAGATGTTCTATCGCTGTACGGAGTTCACATTCCCTTGGAGGACAAAAAGGGAACAAACCATTTATTTTAGGGGAGCCACTGCAGGGTGTTCAGTGGCCCACGTTAGGAGCCATTAGAGGTATGAAGGGGTGGTCTGGGGCATGAGAGGGAAGGATTCTGATGTCGGTTCTCCAGTCAAGGTGCTAATGCCTGCCTAATAGTAGAGAGCTCTATGCTGGTCCAGGGTGCGATGTGGCACTAGAGATAATCAAGATACAGGGAAGGAAGGCCAGGTTCTGGTGACCTCTCCAAACGGAGTTCCTTGCAAATAGTGGGGCACTCCTAACTATGCTAGACAAAACGGGGAAAGAAAAGAATGAACACAGGACTTCGGATTCCCAGCTCTGGCATCCCACAGAGGCCTTCAGCGTTATACCTGCCCTAACAGAGACTCTTACCTTCTTCAGCCAGAGTTGAGGTTGCTGAGCATCCAGCCCAGCGCCTCTCACCAGTGGCTGGATCATGGCACATGCTGAACTAGTCTCACAGGAGGTCTCTTGTTAAAGGGACAGCAGGAGTTGGAATGAAGTTGTGTGGAACGCCTTGAGGAAGCTGGGGACACTGGGCCTAATGAGAAATCGGAAGCAACAGAATCAGCTTCCCACAGCAGCAGGTTTCTCCCTCTAAGGACAGCAATGTCCACCACCAGGAGATCACCACAAGGAGATGACCACCCAGCATTTCTGAGGCATGGTGAGGGCTTCCCAGGGGTCCTGAGGACCCCTACTTGGCTGTTTATGAAGCAGTTATTTGGATACAAGTTGAGAGAAGTAAGCCCCAAGAGGGTAGGGACAGGATAGGGACAGGCGCACTGTCGCTAAAGAAATTTTACATTATTTGTGCAAAGTGATGGGAAATGTGTAGCCATGGCTATCAAGGGTGGGAGGAATGCGTAGGACCAGGCTGAGGTACTGACAAAACTCACCAAGCGGAAGCATTCAGGGTTACAGCTGTGGGTGGGCTAGGAACCAGCACTGCGGTTGGCTGGATGGTGGAAGCGTAGGCCTGGTGGCCACTGTGAACCAACTAGAGATTTTAAATATTTTTGTAGTTGTTGTTTTATATTTATTTATTTATTTATTTTGGTTTTTTTTTCGAGACAGGGTTCCTCTGTGTAGCTTTGGAGCCAGTCCTAGAACTCTCTCTCTGTAGACCAGGCTGGTCTCGAACTCACAGAGCTTCACCTGCCTCTGCCTCCCGAGTGCTGGGATTAAAGGCGTGAGCCACCAGTGCCCGGCTGGTTGTTGTATTTTTGAGACAGTTTGTCTATTTAGACCTGGCTATCCTGGAACTCAATATGTAGACTAGGCTAGCCTCAAACTCACAGAGGTCCTCCTGCCTCAGCTTCCTGAGTGCTGAGATTAAAGAAGTACACCACTCCACCCAGTTTAGGGACATAATGGAGAGACCAAAAGGCCTGGTGGGTGTAAGAGTTTGCAGAGCTGTCTTGGAGCTCCCTGCTACCCACTCCCTTGCTACCCACCTCACTACTCAAAGAGTCAGTTCCAGGACTTCAAGTCTTTCACTGTAGGAGGTCTGCCTCCGGGCTGGCCTCATTGTGGCCGCTGAAGCCAGGAAGGATCCACTGCTTCCTAAGGCAGGAATATTGCCCAAGGCTCGCTGGCTCCTGCTCAGGCTTTAGGGCCCTGTGTGAAGGATACCCACAGTCTCTTAGCCTTGGTTTTTCTCAATCTACGATAAGGCTGTGACTGGTAACTGAAAAGTCTTCTAGCCGTCTGGCTTCCCGATGAAGCAAGAATTCCAGGGACCGCCAAGGCTTCAGTGTCAGAGATCCTTAAGCCGCCTTGAAACCTGTCTTGACCTCATACTTGCCTGCCCACCTCCCGCCACTCCCCCCCACCCAGGCCCTGCTGCACTCCTGGCTACTCCCTCCAATAAAATCCAACCCGCTTACTCCATGCTTCCAGCCCCAAGGGAGTATCTTAGAGGCCTTTGGGTGAAGTCTTAGCAACAGCAGGTGGAAGGAAGTGGGGAAGGAAAGAGGGAGGGAAAGAAAAGGCAATGTCGGTGTGTGGGTGGTCTGGCCTCTCCAGCCTTCTGTCCTTGGATCAAAGCCTTTGGTTTATTTCCCACAGGAGAAAGTAAATGCTCAACACTAAGAACTCAGAAAAGCACAGGGCTTAAAGTGGCACAGAGATCAGTATGCACATTTAGTCAGAGGACACAACGGGGACAGGACACATTCCAACAGCAAAAAGATAAAAGCTGGAGACATAAATGGAACAGGAACTGTGAAAGTCTATATGAGGACAGCTCTAAAAACACCTTCAAGTCACAAGACAGAGCGGAACAGACAGAAGGCCAGCAAAGAGCCAGCTGATGGGACAGCCCTCCAGGTGGGCACTCATAAACCAGATGGATTCCTTACAAAACAGATGTTTTTTGTCTTAATCAAAACAAGCTAATTATAGAATTCATGAAAGGGGGCAGAGGAGAGAGTGCACACCCAGGAAGTGGGCAAGCCAGCACACAGTCGAGGAACCATTCCCGCCCTCAGTGGGAGAAATGGGAGGACAGTCCTACTTGCCCCATTCAACCTTGAGGCTCTAGCACAATCAGAAGAAGCTGGAAGACCAGGGCTGTGGATAACCCAGGGTCAGACTTCAATGTCTAGACCAAGACCAATGCCAGTAAAGCAAAGGCCAGTGTAAAATGTGGGCGATACTAGAAAAAAAAAGTCAGCTGGGCAGTGGTGGCGCACACCTTTAATCCCAGCACTTGGGAGGCAGAGGCAGGTGGATCTCTGTGAGTTCGAGGCCAGCCTGGTCTACAGAGTGAGTGCCACATGTGCTCAAAGTCTGGTAAGTAGAGGTGAGAGCTACAACCCATGACTGTACCAAATGACACTGGGTTGAACACTCTATGATGGTTAAAATGTTGACTTTTGTGTTGCATGCATTTTACTTTAATAAAAAATTGTAGTTAAAAAGCGAGGGGATTAGGATGAATGTTCCTAATTCAAAGAAGTTTGTAAGCTCTGTGAAGAAAAACAAAATACACGAGAAATACAAACCCAAGCCCAATTTCCCACCTATCATTGGTCCAAATCCACGTCCAGTACCATTCTCTTTTGTTTTGGGGAGTGGGCACCTGGCCCATGCACTGGAGTTTGGAACCCCATGGAGGAAGGGCCACGTCTAAACAAGCGAGGTATTCACCCTGTGAGTTGCAATCTCACTTCTAGAAATCAATCACAAAAAAACAAAATGGAAAAATTCCAAAATGACAGAAAAGGCTTCATATGCTACTGTTTAATGAGCAAAAGATGAATGTTCCTAATGCTGGCATCGGGGAGGGATAGCAGATGCATCCTGTTCTAGAATTCTGACAACAAAACCGCTCACGTGATTTACATGAGCAAAATGAACTTAAGAGAACCACCAAATCCAGAAACAAAACCACTGAACTTATATACCAAATTGGTGTCATGGCACAGTCAGAAATTAATATAACATATTTAAATTCTGTTTTTAACAGAAGTATAAAGACTAGCAAAAATCAAATTTGAATCAGCGGTCTTGTCATTAAAAATTATTTCAAGATAACTGCATATATCCTATACAATTAGGTAACATTACTTATTTAAAATTTCAGCTTAGAAGAAACAGAATCAAAGAATATAAATTTAAAAAACCATTATAATCTTAAACTTGAATTGGAAACCGGCCTTCTAGCTGCTTCTTCCCCCAGAGATCACCCAGGCTCCTCTGCGGTCTCCTCCCCTGGGGAGAGTTGGTAAGAGAGTAAGCTGCAACCTTGTAGCTCTCAGCTATCATCTCTTCCACCCCCCTGCAGCTGCTGACCTCTCCCCTTGACTTTCCAGAGGTCCTTGAAGTTTCGCTGGAAGTTTATCTTCGCCCCCAACCCCATCCTGCTGCACTCCCCAAAACCTGTGATAAGAGAACCTCACTAGTTCTTTGGATCTCAAGGGAATTGACAGAATTCACGGGGTACTAGTGCAATGATGTAATTTCCCTAATCCTTTAGAGCCCAGGGAACTAAGGGCTCTTTCCCTTCAGGACCCCTCCCCCGCGGACCGGGTACCGGTGACAACTCTTCCTTGGAGCTCTTTCTCAGACTTGAAGGCTTGCTGTCCCCTTCAGGCTGGGATGCTGCAGCTCTGAGGGTGCTCATGTGTAGGGCGATTTTCACGTGCATGTGTGGATGCGGGAAAGGACCAGAAGAGGGTGCCAGAACCCCTGGAGCTGGAGTTACAGGTTGTAAGATGCTGGATGTGGGTGAAGCAGTAAGTCAAGAGCTGTAAATGCCCCACCTGCAGAACCACCTCTCCAGCCACACAATCTGTTTGTGAGCAAGGTATTCTTGCACACGTGTGTGCTCCTGTGGGGGCCAGAAGACAACCCAGGGCTGTTGTTTCTCAAGAGCTATTCACCCTTTAAAATTTTTTTTCATTTGTTTTACAAGTGTTTTGCCCGATGTATGTATGCATGCATGTACATATGCCACATGTGTGCCTGGTGCCTGTGGAGGTAAGGGGAAGGGTGTCAAGTTCCTGAAACCGGAGTTATAGACAGTGGTAAACCACCATGTAGATGCTGAAACTAACCAGGCCCTCTGCAAGAGCGGTAAAAACTCCTCAACTACTGGGCCATCTCTCCAGCCCCTCCTGCCTGCTTTTTGAGACACGGTTTCTTATTGGACTGGAGCTTGCCAATTAGGGTAGGGTAGGTTCAGATCTGCCTGTCTCAGCTGCTCCAGCACTGGGATGGCATTTCCCACCACACCCAGCTTCTTGTGTTTGTATGGTTTGTGTGTGTGTGTGTGTGTGTGTGTGTAGGCCAGAGGTTGACACTGGGTGTCTTTCTTAATTGCTCTCCACCTTTTTGTCTTGAGACAGGGCTCTGTAGCTCTGGCTGTCCTGGAGCTCCCTATGACCAGTCTGCCCTCAGACTCAGGGAGCCACCTGCTACTGCTGCAAGTGCTGGGATTAAAGGCAAGCACTGCCATTCCAGATTCCACCTTTTTAAAAAGTATTTATTTTATTATTTATTTATGTGCATGTGTGCACTTATGGAGGCCAGAAGAGGATGTTGGAGCTCCTGGAGCTGGAGCCACAGGCAATTGGGAGCTGTGGCTGCTGGGATCTGAACTTGGGTCCTCTGGAACAGTGGCAAGGTGTTTTTAACCTCTGAACCATCTAGTCCTCCACCTTATTGTTTTCCCCCACCTTGTTTTTTGAGACAAGATCTCTCACTGAATCTGAAGCATGTCCATTTGGCTAGACTGAATGGCCAGCAAGCCCCAGGGCTCCTCCTGTCTCTACTTTCCCAGCACTGGGATTATGGGCTATTGTTAAAATTTCTTCACATAGGGAGACACAGGCAATCCCTTCTCTGAAGGTCCCTCAAGCAAATGTAGGCATGATTCCAACAAAATTTACTCTGGTGAACCAATGACTTTCTTACGGCACATAGGTGAAGTTATTTTCAGGGCGTGGGCACTCCCTTGACCCAGCAGACTGTACCCAGAAAGTCTTTACCCAACAGGGGAGGGCTTTCCTACAGCACAAAGATGAAGCCCCACTCCTCTAGTCTCAGCCCACATACTCTAGCCCCTTCCAGAGGTCACGGGCAAGAAAATGCCTTTGCTTCGACTATTGACAGTATGCTGTCCTAATTGGACAAGTAGGATACAAAAGACAGTGACTGCCAAATCTTGTCAAGACAAGGCAGGACAGTCCTTCAGAAATCTTGCTTCCTAGAAAAGTCTGCAGAATATCTAGGTCTTTTGGCTGAAGATGGATACCCCAATGTTGCAGAGGAACTTTGGGTGACTGTCCAGGCAGCCAGCTGCTTTTGTAATTTCTCACACTTTTTGGAAGTTACTTGCCTGCACTTCCTGCTTATTCAGCTAATATTATTTCTACCTCAGGTCTCTGAGAAAGTTGAAAACTAGATAGCTATAGTATTCCTTGTTTACAAGACTCAGAAAAGAAATTCACTAAAGAAGTGTAAAGTGTGTAAGTTTGAAAAACATCAAAAGATAGTTTTAGATGATAATGCAAGTTATGATAGAAAGTAAATCAGATACAAAGACTTTGGACTCACCAAGATAGGATAATAGAGTATTTTCTCTGACTTTGTCAAATGCAAATAAACTAGACATTGTTGATGTATTTATTGCCCAGATATATTATATAGTTATTGTACTTATTGTAAATAGTTTTCTCATAATAGTTATAACCTTTTTATATTAGACAAAAAGGGGAATATAGTGGTATTTTATGATCTAACAAATACTGCTTGTTTGTATATAACAGACTTGTATATAATAGGGGGCATATAATACTTGTATATAACAGGTGGTAGGGAATGGGTGGCTACTCAGGTGAAGGTCTCCCCACCCTCCCTATCCTTCCATGATGGGGAGCACAGTCAATAAGCCCAGCTGGGATGCGCCTTGGCAAGTGGACAAAGCTCGACTGCCTCAAGATGGCAGCTGTTGACTCAGGATAGTCAACATAGGAATCTGCTGCCACACACACTTTTTGCATTGGTGCTGTTTGTGTGGCAAGAGCTTTACTGGTGGAGCCACCTCCCCAGCCCCTCATCTATATTTGTCAATGTGTTTGCCACAAGCTAATGTTGTCAGGGTGTTCTCCTCAGCATTCTTACCACTCTGACAAGAGTAGCTGGAATTGTGCTAAGATGATTTTGCTCAGGGTTTCAGGTGTCAGTCCATCATGGCCAGAAGGGTTTGGTGAAGCAACTCCCATCACAACAACCAGGAAGAAGAGCAAAGGGCATACTGAAAAGAGCCAGGACGAGATAGAGGCCCTAAGGACACACCCTAACCTATTTCTTCCAGCTAGGCTCCCCCACCTAACGCTCACCACTTCCTAATAATGCCACCATATGCATCAAGTGATTAAGCCCTTGATTAGGTCAGAGTCCTTATGATCTAAGAGTGTCTGGAGACTCTCTCAGACACACCCGGGGTGTGCTTCCCTGATCCCTTAGGTGCTTCTCAGTGTACTCAAGCTAACACTTAACTGCCACGAGGAGGTCACGGACTCTGCAATGTAACTTCACATGTTGTCTCGGGGAAAATAAGAGAAAATAAATGTAAAATGACCTCCTGGGGCTAGGGCTGGGGCTCAGCTGGTGAAGTGCTTGTTTAGCGTCTGTGAAGCTCTGGGTTCACCCTCAGCCCCGCAGGAAACCAGGCTTTGTGACACACACTTGTAACACAAACACTTGGGAGGCAGAGACAGGATAATCAGGAGTTCAAAGTCATTCTTGGCTACATAAGTCAGCTTAGGCTTCATGAGACCTTGTTTCCAAAACAGAGTTTTTGTTCATGAAAAGACATGGAAGTTGAGTAGCCCACATGAAAAACCTGTGTATTTCTAGGCTTTGGTCTCTATTTCCACCCACCAGAAAGATCCAGGGCTCTAGGACCTGAGTCTGAGGCAGGCAGCCCTACCAGGTTCATAGATCAAAGACTCTTTTGGCCTCTAGGGCATAATTTGAGTGCTGGATATCTGCCAAAGCAAAAGCAGCACCTGAGTGAAACTGTATGCAACTTTCTGCTGGGTGTCCACAGACCCTGCAGGTACTCTTACCCCAAAGCACAGACCCAGGGAGAAAGCACCAAGTACCAGCTTCATGGCCAGGGGGTTCAGGGGCTAACTCAGCCAGCTCTGGGGGGAACATCTGAGAAAATCCCAATCACAACAACCAGAAGTAACAGAACAGGGTAGCCAGGCGACTGAGCTAATGGTCACACACGCATGCACACACACAGAACTTCCGAGTAGAAGGCTGAGAGCCAGGGTAGGCTGCTGGGGTTAACTGGAAAGTCCTGGATTCCACCTCCAGTACTTGTGGGGTGGGGTGGGAGGAGGAAGGAAGGAAGGAAGGAAGGAAGAAAGAAAGAAAGAAAGAAAGAAAGAAAGAAAGAAAGAAAGAAAGAAATCTCTGTGGAAGAGGCTTAGGGGTTAGAGGGCATTTTAAGCACTACAGTCTTTGCCTAGCATGAGTTAGATCCTTAGCATTGCAAAAAGCAAAAACAAAACCTGTAAAAAGTAGGTAGGGAGGGGAAGAAAGGAAAGAAAGGAAGCATGTGATCCTTTCTTAATATTTTAAAGAAAAGACTGGAAAACAAACTATCAGCAACAGATGAAAAATGTACAGTCTACACAGTGATAATATTCAAAATCCTCAGCCATAAAAATAAAGGCCTTTTATTTGGTTTTCTATGCCATTACAAGATCATCTGGACAACAGTTCTGTGAGAGCAGAGGCCGTGGCCACACCATGTCTGCGTAGGATGTCTACTGAACTGGGGGCGCAGGAGCCAGACTCCTCCCCAGGCTCCAGGAGCTGCTCCAGGTTATGGGGTCACCTTCTTGTAGGTAACATGAAGATGCTGAGTCATTGGCTGTGTAGTGGTTGCCATAGAGACCGTCTGTTCAAGTTTGCCTTCAGAATTCAGCCTGAATTTTCGAGTAATCTGAGTAGAGAACAAAACAAAGCACTTAAATATTATACCTTCAAAGTATTCAATAAAAGCTGGGTGTGGTGGCGCAGGCCTATAATCCTAGCACTCAGCAGGCTGGGACAAGAGAACTATCTCAAATTCTAGGTCAGCCTGGTGACATGAGTTCCACACTAGCCTAGGTTTTGTTTCGAAAAGAAAAAAAAAAAACCTGAACAAACACTGGAGTGTCCACCTGTGTCAGCCACTGGTCACAGGCCTGTAAGCAGGGTAATACCCCCAGTGGTTAAGATTCTGGGTGAGCCACCAAGGGACACAACAACCGCTTCCCCCAAGCAACTGGTATATACTGGGTTGGTATGAGCTCAGCTTCCCAGCAGTGAGCTATTGTTAGGTCTGTTAATATTTGATGGTGTTCTGCTGGCTATAATCTCCCACTTCCATCTGAGACATCTTAAACCATATCAAATGTGTTCTTGGAGGACCGGGGCAGCACTTGGGGACCACTGGTCTATTATAGCATATGGCTCTTCCTGCAAGAGTATGGGTAGATCCTGAGTCACGTCCTCAATCACAGTCCTTGTGTGTGGAAGGCTGTGAACACAGTGTGACCACAGGATAGATGAATGTCTAAACTCTAAGGGCCGATCACTTCACTGCTCCAGGACCATGGGCTACCTCTGCCACACCCATTACTGGGACTCCCAACCCTTTTGCTGAAAAGACAAAAAATGTCAGTCATTACAAGTTTAGTTAGAGGGGCTGAAGACATGGCTCAGTGGTTTGCTCTATCAGAGGACCAGATTTATACACAGACACACAGACAAATAAATTTAAAAACAGAAAACAAATCAAAAGTCTATTTAGGGATTTAAGAACTATTTCAGTTGGCAGAGTGCTTGCTTAGATCCCCAGCACTAAATGAACTGGATGTGGTGGTGCATGCCTGCAATCCTAATACCTGGAGGGAGAGGTAGGAGTATCATGAGTTCAAGGCCAGCCTGAGATGCTTGAGACTCTGTCAAAGAAAAAAAAAAGTTCTTTAAGGGTATCAGTAAGCACCAAGGACACAAGGAGGGGAGAGGTAGAGGTGGCTCCTGACTTAGACCTGCTGGCTCAGTGAGGATCGGAGGGCTTTCTTGGATTCCAAGTCTGTCTAGCTGAGAAAATAACTTGGCTTCCACTGGACTCCCAGTCCCGCTCTGGAAGCCAAGCAGAAACAGACCAGTGAGTCCAGTCCAAGAACTGCTCTGTGATGAGGGAACCTTAAGCAAAGTCTCAAATTATCGCTTTAACTTCTTTTTTCTCCCTTGAGACAAGGTTTCTCTGTAGCTTTAGAGCCTGTTCTGGAAACTTGCTCTGTAGACCAGGCTGGTCTCGAACTCAGAGATCTACCTTCTTCTGCCTCCCAAGTGCTGGGATTAAAGGTGTGCTCCACCACCGCCTAGCACTCTTTAACTTCTTATGCTAGAATTAAGGGAGAAAAAAATCCAGGAGAAAAGGGCAAAAGAAGGTATGTAAACAAAAATATGAAGAGACTGCCTCCCAGCAGGATGCCCACCCTGGAGTTATGCGGAGACAGAGAAATTCGGCACACTAGGTAGGACTGCAAAATGGACAGTAGGAAACGTATTGACTCAGCCTGGGGAGAGGGAAAGGAAGATGGGCGAATGCAGAAGAGATACAATGGAAACCAGAAGGCTCAGAGAGGAAAGCTTTTTACCTCAGGGTCTGGTACTTGGCTTCTGCTGGCTGAGCAGTGAGGGCTTCAACACAGCCAACAGAATTAAAACGGAGGCGAACAAGCTGAGCACAGCACGTCTACCACTCAGGCTGAGGCAGGCAGATGCGTGGCCAGCCTGGGCTACATGTAGACAGTCTGTGAGAGGAGGCGGGGAGTGGAGAGCAGCCGAGCACAAAGGGCAGATAAGCGTCACTTTCCACCGGTGTCCTCAGTCCTAAAGTGTCTAACCTACAGTTCCATTGTACAGGTAAGGCCTGCACCCTGCAAAGTCCTTTCCAAAGGGCACTGAAGCGGAGTGGAAAGGACGGACACACAGACTTTACTACCCAGCTCTTAGTAATGAATAGAAAATCCAGACAAAATTAGGAAATTGAGGATCTTTGCAACATAACTCAGCTAGATCTAACAGATCACATAGAGCGCTCCAACCAACAGCAGTTACACACACTCAAGTGTTTATGTGACATTCTATAGGACCAACACTAAGTTATGCCACAAAACAAGTCTTTTATTTTTCTTCTGGTTTCTCGAGACAGGGTTTCTCTGTGTAACAGGCCTAGCTATCTTGGAACTAGTTCTGCAGACCAGGCTGGCCTAGAACTCACAGAGATCTGCCTGCCTCTGCCTCCTGAGTGCTGGGATTAAAGGTGTGGACTGCCACCACCCAGCAAAATTACTTTTTATTTATGTGCACTGGTATTTTGCCTGCATGTATGTCTGTAAGAAGACGTCAGATCCACTGGAACCTGAGTTACAAACAATTATGAGCTGCTGTGTGGGTGCTGGGACTTGAACCTGGGTCCTATGGAAGAGTAGACAACGCTCTTAACTGTTGAGCCATCTCTCCGACACTGGACTTTTGGTAAAAGCACTCACATACTTCATTGAGCTTTGAGTGGTGTTTTCAACCAATTAGGTTAAAGCACCCTGAAGGGGTGCTGGCAGAAACCTGATCACTATCTTATACCACACAAAGCAGAAACTCCAAATATCCAGACCTTAAAAGTAAATCTGAACGATTCTCATGCCTGCATGGCAAATGTTTAGCCATCTCTGCAGCTCTAGAACTGATTTTTTTTTGAGACAGGGTCTCTCTCTCTCCATATAGGTAAATATATATCCCTTGCTGTCCTAGAACCTGCTCTGTAGACCAGGTTGGCACCAAACTCAGAGATCCGCCTGCCTCCGAGTGCTGGGATTAAAGGTGTGTGCCACCACCACCTAGAATTGAACCTCAAAAAGCAAATATAAAACCCTAAACAAACAATAACAAAATTTATTAAGCCAAAGTAATCACGACTTTTTGGTATCAATTTGGGACCCATATGAGGTTCACAGATCACTTTGAACTGAGGCAGAGAAAGATCCTGAATAAAGGATGCTCAGGAAGCAGAACTGGTACTGGGAATGGCAGGGTGGGCATCTCTTCAGTATGTACAGGGTAGGTGCACATCACCTGGGAAAGAAGACTGTGCCTCACTATACACAGTTCAACCTCCATGGATCAATGACCGAAAGAAAACACCTCATTTAAACTGCAAAACTTACATAAAAAGAGATAACAATTTTCTTGATTAGTAGAGAAAAACTATTCAATAAAACATTCTAAAAATAGACCCCATGGCAGGATTTGGTGGCATATTCCTGTAATCTTAGCCCTTCTAAATTGGAGGCAGGAAGTCAGTCAGGTTACATGAGACTGTCTTAAAATCAAATAAACAAACAAACAAGCAAAAAAGCCAAAGTAAACAAAATTATCCAGACCAAACAAACTACAAAGCGAAAAGCTGTTTATTTGTGGTCCACTTCACTCATCACTCACAAGATGTGTTTATCTAAAATCATAAAAGGCATATATCCAAATTGCAGAACGAACTTCATGGCATAAAAGAACAAGGCTTAGGACAAATGGTCTAAGAGACCCTACGTAGCCATCGGTAGGACATCCCGAGGTTGCCCCATTTTACTGGCAGTCTGAGGGACGCAGTCTAGAATACTGTTCCAGAGGGCAACCACTTCAGTACCTTCCAGGAAGCTATCAGGCCAGGCCTCTGAACCGTTGTCAGTGTGGGCAGGCATGGACCACTGTCTACAGCTACTCAAGCAGGACTGTACTTGGACTTTCTTTTGGGACTAGCTTGGACCACCAACCAGCAAATAATGACACAGAGACTTATTAATTATGAAAGCTTGGTCTTAGTTTGGGCTCCCCCCACCCAACTAGCTCTTATAACTTAACCTGTTTTAATTCATCTACGTCCCTCCACGTGGCTCCGTTACCTCTCCTCTTCAGTGTCTCACTGGCGCCTTGACTTCTACCCCAGTTCCTCTCTCTGCCCGTAGTCCTGCCTTTCCTCTCCTGCCTACCTGTTGGCCATTCAGCTTTTTATTAGACCAATCACAGCAACACATCTTTACACGGGGTGATCCAGTATCTCGTAACACAGGACAGTTCAGACTGCACAGGCTGACAGGAGAGCAACACAGAAAAGGTGGAGTTGGTTGGGCCTCGGGAACGGCAACAACTTCTGGGCTTCTGGGCTAGTGGTGGAGGGAGAGGTCTGCAGATGGGGGCGATGGAGATAGCTGATCAAAGCAGTCCTAAAGTATTAGCAGCAGGACAAATGCTAAATAATCCACCCTGTTCCCTACAAAGCTCTGGAAAAAGGCTCTGAAGATTGCTGGAAGTACCTTCAAAAACAGACTCAGAATAGGAAGGTATGCTGAAAATGTATGTAAGAGGCAGATCAAAAGTATTTCTAACGGTCACAAGTCAGTGGTTCAATAGTGACAAATGGATAAATAAGACTGAACTATCAGCTGGGCATGGTGGCGTGGGCCTTTTATTCCAGCACTTGGGAGGCAGAGGCAAGTGCATCTCTGTGAGTTTGAGGCCAGCCTTGTCTACATAGTCAGTTCCAGGAGAGCCAGAGCTACACAGAGAAACCTTGTCTTAAAAAAAAAGGTTGAATTATCAATCAAATAAACATTACTCAGCCAAAGAGATCCCTTGGTCAGTCACCTTCCCTGGACACTCAATCAACCTCCCACCGCGTTATCTGGGACTGCTTTCTGTGTCTAGAGCTCCACCCAGAACTTCAGCCAGCCCACCTGACACTGGCCCCTGAAACCCAAGAGGCCCAAGACTCAAGATCATTTGGCTGATCCACTACCCGACATCAAAGACCTCAACACATGCTTAACAAAGGTGTGACCAGATATCCACACCAAGAAACACCACAAATAGAGCTCTAGATGCTTAGATCACATCCCCCAAACACAAACATTAACACCCAAGACAGTTGTCTCCTCCAGAAACCAGCTCCCTAGTGTAGTGTTTCCTAAGAAACGCAATGGAGCTGAAGCACAAGGGGGGACTTCAAAACAGCACCTGTGACATACTCATGAACCTTAAAAAGGATATGCATAGCGGCTGGAGAGATGGTTTAGTGCACGAGAACTCTGTAGGCTCTTTCAGAGGACCCAGGTTCACTTCCCAGCCCTCACATAGGAACTGTCTGTAACTCAGTTCCAGGGTTTCTGACACCCTCACACAGATGTACAAGCAGGCAAAACACCAATGAACATAAAATGAACATCAATGAACGTAAGACAAAATTTTTAAAAAGTATATGAATAAATATCTCACTGGAGACCAGAAAAACACAAGCAACTAGTTGAATGAATTAATGAAAATAATTCAAGGAATGAATATAGAATTTAACAAAGAAATAGAATCACTATAGAAAAGCCAAGCTTAATAAAACTCACAATGAAAAACTCAGGAAGTCAAACAAAAAGCTCAGATAAAAGCCTCACCAACAGATCAAACCATGTAGAGGACAGAATTTCACATCTGGAAGACAAGACAAAAGAAATGGATAGCTCAGTCAAAGAAAACATTAAATCTAAAAAATCAGGCATAAAACATTCAGAAAATCTAGGACACTAGGAACCCTATAAACAATAGTTATAGAGGAAGAAAAAAACCTAGATCAAAGGCATAGAAAATAGTTTTAGCAAAATCATAAAAGAAAATTTCCCAAATCTATAGAAAAAGGACCCTATTAAGGCACAAAAGGCGTACAGAACACCAAATAATCAGGACCAGAAAAGAAAGTCTCCACTACACACAGTCTAACACTAAATGTACAGAACTGCCACGGAAGCTAGGCACTGGAGGTGCACACCTTTAATCCCAACACTCAGGAGTAGGAGGCAAGCGGATCTCTGAGTGTGAGGGCGGACTAGTCTGGAGAGTGAGTTCCAGGACAGCCAGGTTTTCATGGAGAAACCTTATCTCGAAAACAATGACAACAACAAGCTGCAAGGGAAAAGACCAATTCACACATATATGCAGGCCCACTGACTTACCAGTGGGGGCTCAGAATTCACACATAAATGCGGGCCCACTGACTTACCAGTGGAGGCTCACAAAGCCAGAAGGGCCTGGATGGGTGTTCTAGAAACTCTGAAAGACCATAGATATAAACCCAGACTACTATACCCAGCAAAACTATGAACCACACTAGAAGGAAAACATCCCATGATAAAAAAAAAAAATTTAAGAAATTTCTGACCACCAATCCAGCCCTAAAGAAGATAATAGGAAAACTTAACTCTAAAAGTTAGGTGAACTACACCCAATAGAACACAAGGAAAAAATAATAACAGAACAGGAAACCCAAATAAGTTTTAAAACAAAAACAAAATTAACAACAACAAAAACATAACAGGAATTAATGAGTACTACTAAAAACTCAATTTTTAGATTTATGTACTTTATTTTATGGAAGTTTTGCCTGCATGTATGTCTGTGCATCATGTACATGCCTGGTGTCCTTGAATGACAGAAGGTGGCACTGGATCCTCGGGAACTGGGTAGTTACAGATGGCTGTGAGCCACCATGAGTGCTGGGGACCAAACCATGCCCTATGCAAAAATGGCAAGCACTTTTAACCACTGAGCCATATCTCCAGCACCAATAACTCTATTAATGGTCTTAATTCCCCAATAAAAAGACACAAACTAACAGACTGCATTAGAGAACAAGATCTATCTTTTTGCTGCCTCCAATAATCATAATCATTGAGAAATATCACCTCAGGGTAAAGGGGCGGGAAAAGGAACTCCCAAGAAAACAGAACTAAGATATAAGCAGGTGTATCATATATATATATTGGTATCTTGACAAAACAGATTTCAAACCAAAACTAATCAGAAGAGATAGGGAAGGACACTACATATTCATTAAAGAGAAATCCACCAAAAGGATGTTACAATTGTAATCCCTTTTGCACCAAACACGAGAACACTCAAGTTCATAAAAGAAACACTACTACAGCTAAAATTACATACTAGTCCCCACATAGTGATACTGATGTCAAAGCCCTACACTCACCAATAGAGAGGTCATCCAAATAAAAACTAACCAGAAATATTGGCGCTAAATAACATCGTAAGTCAAATGGACCTTATAGATATTTACAGGATATTCTACCCAAACATTGAAAAATGTATTTCCTTCTCAGCAGTCCATGGAAATTTCTCTAAAATTAATCACATATTAGGACACAAAGCAAGTTTTAACAGATATAGGAAAATTGGAATAACATTCTGCATCCTATCTGACCACCATGGATTAAAACTGGGTATCAGCTACAAGCAGAGTACAGAAAGTACACAAACTTCATGAAGCTGAACAACTCACTACGAGATGAAAGTAGGGTGAAGACAGAAATCAAGAAGGAAATTAAACATTTTTTTATATTGAACAAAAATAAAAATACAACACACCAAAATGAAGGCAGTTCAAAAAGGAAAGTTCATAGCATTAAGCACCTATATCAAAAAATTAACAGATTCAACACAATGCCCATCAAAATCCCAACAAAATTCTTCAAAGATCTCAAAAGAACAATACTCAACTTCATTTGGAAGAACAAAAAACCCAGGATAGCCAAAACAATCCTGGGCAACAAAAGAACATCTGGAGGCATCACAATCCCTGACTTCAAACTATACTACAGAGCTACAGTACTGAAAACAGCCTGGTACTGGGATAAGAACAGACAGGAGGACCAGTGGAACCGAATAGAAGACCCGGATATCAATCCACACATCTTCGAACACCTGATATTTGATAAAAAAGCAAAAAATATCAAATGGAAAAAAGAAAGCATATTCAACAAGTGGTGCTGGCATAACTGGATATCAACATGTAGACAAATGAAAGTAGACCCCTATCTATCACCATGTACAAAACTCAACTCCAAATG